>JAWZYV010014260.1:0-67870 GCA_038373885.1 Cheiracanthium punctorium
CTCCGGAAAATTTTTACTCGAAACAAAGTGAGGATGAACGCCATTCCCGGAAGGTCTCCAGGAAGTCAAAATTTGGTCTCGGTACGTTTCGCCTCCCCTGAGTACGGTTTTTCCCGGTTTCTGTACCCTTTTAAAAAGCGTATTAGGCACACAACACTATTTAAAAATTTTTTTAAAGGGAAAATTTGCTGATGTGGGGTTGGATGCCCCTTCCAGGGGAACGTCCGCAGGGAATCAAAACGGTTCGGCCAGCCACGCCCTCTCCACGGAATTTTTTGAGTCAGGACTAAAAATTGTTGAAATTTCCCAAGAGAAGCGAAAGCAACTGCGCTGGCTTTTTTTTTTGCATTTTTTTGCCCAAAAATTTTTAGGAAATTAAAGAGTGAAACATGAATAAATTCAAAAAAATAAAATCCTTTAACTATTTGGAAAAAATTTTTTTTGTAGTACAGCAAATTAGATATGAAAAAAGTTTAACTTTTAAAAGCAGTTTAAATTTTAAAAACCATTAAACAAATAATTAAAAAATGGACATGACTGCCACATTTTATTTAACATAAGCATTTAAACCTACACAAAAAAGAGAAAAAAAATTCCAAAATATTTGGACATTCTCTAAATTATAAAAAAGGGGGTTAAAGAGAGGACTCCGGAACTTTTTACTCGAAATCAAAGTGTGAGGGCATGACCGGCCACTTCCAGGAAGCGTCTCGCAGGAAGTCAATGTCGGTCTCGGCTACGTTCGCCTCACGCTGAGGTACGGTTTCCTGGTTGTCTGTACCTTTAAAACCGCGTATTAGGCACACAAACACTATTCAAAATTATTTTTAAAATGGGAACATTTGCTGATGTGGGGGTTGTGACTGGCCACTTCCAGGAAGCGTCTCGCAGGAAGTCAATATCGGTCTCGGCCATGCGCACGACCCTCTCTCAGCTGGGACATTTTGTGGAGTCAGGACTAAAATTAGTTGTAATTCCGAAGAGAGAGCGAAAGCAAACTGTCAGACTTGGCCTTTATTTTGCAATTTTATTGCCTCAAAAGTTTGTAGGAAATTAAAGAGTGAAAACATGAATAAATTCTAGAAAAGTTAATATCCGTTTAACTATTCTGGAAAAATTTCGTAGTACGAGCAGTGTAGATATGAAATATGTTTAACTTTAAACGCGAGTTTGAATTTAATACCATTAAACAAATAATTAAAAAATTGCATGACTGCACATTTTATTTAACGTAAGCATTAAGCCTACACAAAAAAGAGAAAAAAATTCCAAAATATTTGACATTTCTTAAATTAAAAAAAAGGGGGGTACAGAGGACTCCGGAACTTTTTATCTCGAAATCAAAGTGTGAGTGATGAACGGCCACTTCCAGGAAGCGTCTCGCAGGAAGTCAATATCGGTCTCGGCTACGTTTCGCCTCACGCTGAGGTACGGTTTCCTGGTTGTCTGTACCTTTAAAACGCGTATTAGGCACACAACACTATTCAAAATTATTTTTAAAATGGGAAAATTTGCTGATGTGGGGGTTGTGACTGGCCACTTCCAGGAAGCGTCTCGCAGGAAGTCAATATCGGTCTCGGCCATGCGCACGACCCTCTCTCAGCTGGGACATTTTGTGGAGTCAGGACTAAAATTAGTTGAAATTCCGAAGAGAGAGCGAAAGCAACTGTCAGACTCGGCTTTTATTTTGCGATTTTATTGCCTGAAAAGTTTATAGGAAATTAAAGAGTGAGAACATGAATAAATTCAAGAAAAGTCAATATCCATTTAACTATTCTGGAAAAATTTCGTAGTACGAGCAATGTAGATATGAAAAATGTTTAACTTTAAACGCTAGTTTAAATTTAATACCATTAAACAAATAATTAAAAAATTGCATGACTGCACATTTTATTTAACGTAAGCATTAAGCCTACACAAAAAAGAGAAAAAAAATTCCAAAATATTTGACATTTCTTAAATTAAAAAAAAAGGGGGTACAGAGGACTCCGGAACTTTTTATCTCGAAATCAAAGTGTGAGTGATGAACGGCCACTTCCAGGAAGCGTCTCGCAGGAAGTCAATATCGGTCTCGGCTACGTTTCGCCTCACGCTGAGGTACGGTTTCCTGGTTGTCTGTACCTTTAAAACGCGTATTAGGCACACAACACTATTCAAAATTATTTTTAAAATGGGAAAATTTGCTGATGTGGGGGTTGTGACTGGCCACTTCCAGGAAGCGTCTCGCAGGAAGTCAATATCGGTCTCGGCCATGCGCACGACCCTCTCTCAGCTGGGACATTTTGTGGAGTCAGGACTAAAATTAGTTGAAATTCCGAAGAGAGAGCGAAAGCAACTGTCAGACTCGGCTTTTATTTTGCGATTTTATTGCCTGAAAAGTTTGTAGGAAATTAAAGAGTGAGAACATGAATAAATTCTAGAAAAGTCAATATCCGTTTAACTATTCTGGAAAAATTTCGTAGTACGAGCAATGTAGATATGAAAAATGTTTAACTTTAAACGCTAGTTTGAATTTAATACCATTAAACAAATAATTAAAAAATGACATGACTGCACATTTTATTTAACGTAAGCATTAAGCCTACACAAAAAAAGAGAAAAAAAATTCCAAAATATTTGACATTTCTTAAATTAAAAAAAAAGGGGGTACAGAGGACTCCGGAACTTTTTATCTCGAAATCAAAGTGTGAGTGATGAACGGCCACTTCCAGGAAGCGTCTCGCAGGAAGTCAATGTCGGTCTCGGCTACGTTTCGCCTCACGCTGAGGTACGGTTTCCTGGTTGTCTGTACCTTTAAAACGCGTATTAGGCACACAACACTATTCAAAATTATTTTTAAAATGGGAAAATTTGCTGATGTGGGGGTTGTGACTGGCCACTTCCAGGAAGCGTCTCGCAGGAAGTCAATATCGGTCTCGGCCATGCGCACGACCCTCTCTCAGCTGGGACATTTTGTGGAGTCAGGACTAAAATTAGTTGAATTCCGAAGAGAGAGCGAAAGCAACTGTCAGACTCGGCTTTTATTTTGCGATTTTATTGCCTGAAAAGTTTATAGGAAATTAAAGAGTGAGAACATGAATAAATTCTAGAAAAGTCAATATCCATTTAACTATTCTGGAAAAATTTCGTAGTACGAGCAGTGTAGATATGAAATATGTTTAACTTTAAACGCTAGTTTGAATTTAATACCATTAAACAAATAATTAAAAAATTGACATGACTGCACATTTTATTTAACATAAGCATTAAGCCTACACAAAAAAAGAGAAAAAAAATTCCAAAATATTTGACATTTCTTAAATTAAAAAAAAAGGGGGTACAGAGGACTCCGGAACTTTTTATCTCGAAATCAAAGTGTGAGTGATGAACGGCCACTTCCAGGAAGCGTCTCGCAGGAAGTCAATGTCGGTCTCGGCTACGTTTCGCCTCACGCTGAGGTACGGTTTCCTGGTTGTCTGTACCTTTAAAACGCGTATTAGGCACACAACACTATTCAAAATTATTTTTAAAATGGGAAAATTTGCTGATGTGGGGGTTGTGACTGGCCACTTCCAGGAAGCGTCTCGCAGGAAGTCAATATCGGTCTCGGCCATGCGCACGACCCTCTCTCAGCTGGGACATTTTGTGGAGTCAGGACTAAAATTAGTTGAAATTCCGAAGAGAGAGCGAAAGCAACTGTCAGACTTGGCTTTTATTTTGCGATTTTATTGCCTGAAAAGTTTATAGGAAATTAAAGAGTGAGAAACATGAATAAATTCAAGAAAAGTCAATATCCATTTAACTATTCTGGAAAAATTTCGTAGTACGAGCAATGTAGATATGAAATATGTTTAACTTTAAACGCTAGTTTGAATTTAATACCATTAAACAAATAATTAAAAAATTGCATGACTGCACATTTTATTTAACGTAAGCATTAAGCCTACACAAAAAAGAGAAAAAAAATTCCAAAATATTTGACATTTCTTAAATTAAAAAAAAGGGGGTACAGAGGACTCCGGAACTTTTTACCTCGAAATCAAAGTGTGAGTGATGAACGGCCACTTCCAGGAAGCGTCTCGCAGGAAGTCAATGTCGGTCTCGGCTACGTTTCGCCTCACGCTGAGGTACGGTTTCCTGGTTGTCTGTACCTTTAAAACGCGTATTAGGCACACAACACTATTCAAAATTATTTTTAAAATGGGAAAATTTGCTGATGTGGGGGTTGTGACTGGCCACTTCCAGGAAGCGTCTCGCAGGAAGTCAATATCGGTCTCGGCCATGCGCACGACCCTCTCTCAGCTGGGACATTTTGTGGAGTCAGGACTAAAATTAGTTGTAATTCCGAAGAGAGAGCGAAAGCAACTGTCAGACTCGGCTTTTATTTTGCGATTTTATTGCCTGAAAAGTTTATAGGAAATTAAAGAGTGAAAACATGAATAAATTCTAGAAAAGTCAATATCCATTTAACTATTCGGGAAAAATTTCGTAGTACGAGCAATGTAGATATGAAAAATGTTTAACTTTAAACGCGAGTTTGAATTTAATACCATTAAACAAATAATTAAAAAATTGACATGACTGCACATTTTATTTAACGTAAGCATTAAGCCTACACAAAAAAAGAGAAAAAAATTCCAAAATATATGACATTTCTTAAATTAAAAAAAAGGGGGTACAGGGGACTCCGGAACTTTTTATCTCGAAATCAAAGAGTGAGTGATGAACGGCCACTTCCAGGAAGCGTCTCGCAGGAAGTCAATGTCGGTCTCGGCTACGTTTCGCCTCACGCTGAGGTACGGTTTCCTGGTTGTCTGTACCTTTAAAACGCGTATTAGGCACACAACACTATTCAAAATTATTTTTAAAATGGGAAAATTTGCTGATGTGGGGGTTGTGACTGGCCACTTCCAGGAAGCGTCTCGCAGGAAGTCAATATCGGTCTCGGCCATGCGCACGACCCTCTCTCAGCTGGGACATTTTGTGGAGTCAGGACTAAAATTAGTTGAAATTCCGAAGAGAGAGCGAAAGCAACTGTCAGACTCGGCCTTTATTTTGCGATTTTATTGCCTGAAAAGTTTGTAGGAAATTAAAGAGTGAGAACATGAATAAATTCTAGAAAAGTTAATATCCATTTAACTATTCTGGAAAAATTTCGTAGTACGAGCAATGTAGATATGAAAAATGTTTAACTTTAAACGCTAGTTTAAATTTAATACCATTAAACAAATAATTAAAAAATTGCATGACTGCACATTTTATTTAACGTAAGCATTAAGCCTACACAAAAAAGAGAAAAAAAATTCCAAAATATTTGACATTTCTTAAATTAAAAAAAAAGGGGGTACAGAGGACTCCGGAACTTTTTATCTCGAAATCAAAGTGTGAGTGATGAACGGCCACTTCCAGGAAGCGTCTCGCAGGAAGTCAATATCGGTCTCGGCTACGTTTCGCCTCACGCTGAGGTACGGTTTCCTGGTTGTCTGTACCTTTAAAACGCGTATTAGGCACACAACACTATTCAAAATTATTTTTTAAAATGGGAAAATTTGCTGATGTGGGGGTTGTGACTGGCCACTTCCAGGAAGCGTCTCGCAGGAAGTCAATATCGGTCTCGGCCATGCGCACGACCCTCTCTCAGCTGGGACATTTTGTGGAGTCAGGACTAAAATTAGTTGTAATTCCGAAGAGAGAGCGAAAGCAACTGTCAGACTCGGCTTTTATTTTGCGATTTTATTGCCTGAAAAGTTTGTAGGAAATTAAAGAGTGAGAACATGAATAAATTCTAGAAAAGTCAATATCCATTTAACTATTCTGGAAAAATTTCGTAGTACGAGCAATGTAGATATGAAAAATGTTTAACTTTAAACGCTAGTTTGAATTTAATACCATTAAACAAATAATTAAAAAATTGCATGACTGCACATTTTATTTAACGTAAGCATTAAGCCTACACAAAAAAAGAGAAAAAAAATTCCAAAATATTTGACATTTCTTAAATTAAAAAAAAAGGGGGTACAGAGGACTCCGGAACTTTTTATCTCGAAATCAAAGTGTGAGTGATGAACGGCCACTTCCAGGAAGCGTCTCGCAGGAAGTCAATGTCGGTCTCGGCTACGTTTCGCCTCACGCTGAGGTACGGTTTCCTGGTTGTCTGTACCTTTAAAACGCGTATTAGGCACACAACACTATTCAAAATTATTTTTAAAATGGGAAAATTTGCTGATGTGGGGGTTGTGACTGGCCACTTCCAGGAAGCGTCTCGCAGGAAGTCAATATCGGTCTCGGCCATGCGCACGACCCTCTCTCAGCTGGGACATTTTGTGGAGTCAGGACTAAAATTAGTTGAAATTCCGAAGAGAGAGCGAAAGCAACTGTCAGACTCGGCTTTTATTTTGCGATTTTATTGCCTGAAAAGTTTATAGGAAATTAAAGAGTGAAAACATGAATAAATTCTAGAAAAGTTAATATCCGTTTAACTATTCTGGAAAAATTTCGTAGTACGAGCAATGTAGATATGAAAAATGTTTAACTTTAAACGCTAGTTTGAATTTAATACCATTAAACAAATAATTAAAAAATTGCATGACTGCACATTTTATTTAACGTAAGCATTAAGCCTACACAAAAAAGAGAAAAAAAATTCCAAAATATTTGACATTTCTTAAATTAAAAAAAAGGGGGTACAGAGGACTCCGGAACTTTTTACCTCGAAATCAAAGTGTGAGTGATGAACGGCCACTTCCAGGAAGCGTCTCGCAGGAAGTCAATATCGGTCTCGGCTACGTTTCGCCTCACGCTGAGGTACGGTTTCCTGGTTGTCTGTACCTTTAAAACGCGTATTAGGCACACAACACTATTCAAAATTATTTTTAAAATGGGAAAATTTGCTGATGTGGGGGTTGTGACTGGCCACTTCCAGGAAGCGTCTCGCAGGAAGTCAATATCGGTCTCGGCCATGCGCACGACCCTCTCTCAGCTGGGACATTTTGTGGAGTCAGGACTAAAATTAGTTGAAATTCCGAAGAGAGAGCGAAAGCAACTGTCAGACTCGGCTTTTATTTTGCGATTTTATTGCCTGAAAAGTTTATAGGAAATTAAAGAGTGAGAACATGAATAAATTCAAGAAAAGTCAATATCCATTTAACTATTCTGGAAAAATTTCGTTAGTACGAGCAATGTAGATATGAAATATGTTTAACTTTAAACGCTAGTTTAAATTTAATACCATTAAACAAATAATTAAAAAATTGCATGACTGCACATTTTATTTAACGTAAGCATTAAGCCTACACAAAAAAAGAGAAAAAAAATTCCAAAATATTTGACATTTCTTAAATTAAAAAAAAGGGGGTACAGGGGACTCCGGAACTTTTTATCTCGAAATCAAAGAGTGAGTGATGAACGGCCACTTCCAGGAAGCGTCTCGCAGGAAGTCAATGTCGGTCTCGGCTACGTTTCGCCTCACGCTGAGGTACGGTTTCCTGGTTGTCTGTACCTTTAAAACGCGTATTAGGCACACAACACTATTCAAAATTATTTTTTAAAATGGGAAAATTTGCTGATGTGGGGGTTGTGACTGGCCACTTCCAGGAAGCGTCTCGCAGGAAGTCAATATCGGTCTCGGCCATGCGCACGACCCTCTCTCAGCTGGGACATTTTGTGGAGTCAGGACTAAAATTAGTTGTAATTCCGAAGAGAGAGCGAAAGCAACTGTCAGACTCGGCCTTTATTTTGCGATTTTATTGCCTGAAAAGTTTATAGGAAATTAAAGAGTGAGAACATGAATAAATTCTAGAAAAGTCAATATCCATTTAACTATTCTGGAAAAATTTCGTAGTACGAGCAATGTAGATATGAAATATGTTTAACTTTAAACGCGAGTTTGAATTTAATACCATTAAACAAATAATTAAAAAATGACATGACTGCAAATTTTATTTAACATAAGCATTAAGCCTACACAAAAAAAGAGAAAAAAAATTCCAAAATATTTGACATTTCTTAAATTAAAAAAAAGGGGGTACAGAGGACTCCGGAACTTTTTACCTCGAAATCAAAGTGTGAGTGATGAACGGCCACTTCCAGGAAGCGTCTCGCAGGAAGTCAATGTCGGTCTCGGCTACGTTTCGCCTCACGCTGAGGTACGGTTTCCTGGTTGTCTGTACCTTTAAAACGCGTATTAGGCACACAACACTATTCAAAATTATTTTTAAAATGGGAAAATTTGCTGATGTGGGGGTTGTGACTGGCCACTTCCAGGAAGCGTCTCGCAGGAAGTCAATATCGGTCTCGGCCATGCGCACGACCCTCTCTCAGCTGGGACATTTTGTGGAGTCAGGACTAAAATTAGTTGAAATTCCGAAGAGAGAGCGAAAGCAACTGTCAGACTCGGCCTTTATTTTGCGATTTTATTGCCTCAAAAGTTTGTAGGAAATTAAAGAGTGAGAACATGAATAAATTCAAGAAAAGTTAATATCCGTTTAACTATTCGGGAAAATTTTCGTAGTACGAGCAGTGTAGATATGAAATATGTTTAACTTTAAACGCGAGTTTGAATTTAATACCATTAAACAAATAATTAAAAAATGACATGACTGCACATTTTATTTAACATAAGCATTAAACCTACACAAAAAAAGAGAAAAAAAATTCCAAAATATATGACATTTCTTAAATTAAAAAAAAGGGGGTACAGAGGACTCCGGAACTTTTTACCTCGAAATCAAAGTGTGAGTGATGAACGGCCACTTCCAGGAAGCGTCTCGCAGGAAGTCAATGTCGGTCTCGGCTACGTTTCGCCTCACGCTGAGGTACGGTTTCCTGGTTGTCTGTACCTTTAAAACGCGTATTAGGCACACAACACTATTCAAAATTATTTTTAAAATGGGAAAATTTGCTGATGTGGGGGTTGTGACTGGCCACTTCCAGGAAGCGTCTCGCAGGAAGTCAATATCGGTCTCGGCCATGCGCACGACCCTCTCTCAGCTGGGACATTTTGTGGAGTCAGGACTAAAATTAGTTGTAATTCCGAAGAGAGAGCGAAAGCAACTGTCAGACTTGGCCTTTATTTTGCAATTTTATTGCCTCAAAAGTTTGTAGGAAATTAAAGAGTGAAAACATGAATAAATTCTAGAAAAGTTAATATCCGTTTAACTATTCGGGAAAAATTTCGTAGTACGAGCAGTGTAGATATGAAATATGTTTAACTTTAAACGCGAGTTTGAATTTAATACCATTAAACAAATAATTAAAAAATGACATGACTGCACATTTTATTTAACATAAGCATTAAACCTACACAAAAAAAGAGAAAAAAAATTCCAAAATATATGACATTTCTTAAATTAAAAAAAAAGGGGGTACAGAGGACTCCGGAACTTTTTACCTCGAAATCAAAGTGTGAGTGATGAACGGCCACTTCCAGGAAGCGTCTCGCAGGAAGTCAATGTCGGTCTCGGCTACGTTTCGCCTCACGCTGAGGTACGGTTTCCTGGTTGTCTGTACCTTTAAAACGCGTATTAGGCACACAACACTATTCAAAATTATTTTTTAAATGGGAAAATTTGCTGATGTGGGGGTTGTGACTGGCCACTTCCAGGAAGCGTCTCGCAGGAAGTCAATATCGGTCTCGGCCATGCGCACGACCCTCTCTCAGCTGGGACATTTTGTGGAGTCAGGACTAAAATTAGTTGTAATTCCGAAGAGAGAGCGAAAGCAACTGTCAGACTTGGCCTTTATTTTGCAATTTTATTGCCTCAAAAGTTTGTAGGAAATTAAAGAGTGAAAACATGAATAAATTCTAGAAAAGTTAATATCCGTTTAACTATTCGGGAAAAATTTCGTAGTACGAGCAGTGTAGATATGAAATATGTTTAACTTTAAACGCGAGTTTGAATTTAATACCATTAAACAAATAATTAAAAAATGACATGACTGCACATTTTATTTAACATAAGCATTAAACCTACACAAAAAAAGAGAAAAAAAATTCCAAAATATATGACATTTCTTAAATTAAAAAAAAAGGGGGTACAGAGGACTCCGGAACTTTTTACCTCGAAATCAAAGTGTGAGTGATGAACGGCCACTTCCAGGAAGCGTCTCGCAGGAAGTCAATGTCGGTCTCGGCTACGTTTCGCCTCACGCTGAGGTACGGTTTCCTGGTTGTCTGTACCTTTAAAACGCGTATTAGGCACACAACACTATTCAAAATTATTTTTTAAATGGGAAAATTTGCTGATGTGGGGGTTGTGACTGGCCACTTCCAGGAAGCGTCTCGCAGGAAGTCAATATCGGTCTCGGCCATGCGCACGACCCTCTCTCAGCTGGGACATTTTGTGGAGTCAGGACTAAAATTAGTTGTAATTCCGAAGAGAGAGCGAAAGCAACTGTCAGACTTGGCCTTTATTTTGCAATTTTATTGCCTCAAAAGTTTGTAGGAAATTAAAGAGTGAAAACATGAATAAATTCTAGAAAAGTTAATATCCGTTTAACTATTCGGGAAAAATTTCGTAGTACGAGCAGTGTAGATATGAAATATGTTTAACTTTAAACGCGAGTTTGAATTTAATACCATTAAACAAATAATTAAAAAATGACATGACTGCACATTTTATTTAACATAAGCATTAAACCTACACAAAAAAAGAGAAAAAAAATTCCAAAATATTTGACATTTCTTAAATTAAAAAAAAATGGGGTACAGAGGACTCCGGAACTTTTTACCTCGAAATCAAAGTGTGAGTGATGAACGGCCACTTCCAGGAAGCGTCTCGCAGGAAGTCAATGTCGGTCTCGGCTACGTTTCGCCTCACGCTGAGGTACGGTTTCCTGGTTGTCTGTACCTTTAAAACGCGTATTAGGCACACAACACTATTCAAAATTATTTTTTAAATGGGAAAATTTGCTGATGTGGGGGTTGTGACTGGCCACTTCCAGGAAGCGTCTCGCAGGAAGTCAATATCGGTCTCGGCCATGCGCACGACCCTCTCTCAGCTGGGACATTTTGTGGAGTCAGGACTAAAATTAGTTGTAATTCCGAAGAGAGAGCGAAAGCAACTGTCAGACTTGGCCTTTATTTTGCAATTTTATTGCCTCAAAAGTTTGTAGGAAATTAAAGAGTGAAAACATGAATAAATTCTAGAAAAGTTAATATCCGTTTAACTATTCGGGAAAAATTTCGTAGTACGAGCAGTGTAGATATGAAATATGTTTAACTTTAAACGCGAGTTTGAATTTAATACCATTAAACAAATAATTAAAAAATGACATGACTGCACATTTTATTTAACATAAGCATTAAACCTACACAAAAAAAGAGAAAAAAAAATTCCAAAATATTTGACATTTCTTAAATTAAAAAAAAATGGGGTACAGAGGACTCCGGAACTTTTTACCTCGAAATCAAAGTGTGAGTGATGAACGGCCACTTCCAGGAAGCGTCTCGCAGGAAGTCAATGTCGGTCTCGGCTACGTTTCGCCTCACGCTGAGGTACGGTTTCCTGGTTGTCTGTACCTTTAAAACGCGTATTAGGCACACAACACTATTCAAAATTATTTTTTAAATGGGAAAATTTGCTGATGTGGGGGTTGTGACTGGCCACTTCCAGGAAGCGTCTCGCAGGAAGTCAATATCGGTCTCGGCCATGCGCACGACCCTCTCTCAGCTGGGACATTTTGTGGAGTCAGGACTAAAATTAGTTGTAATTCCGAAGAGAGAGCGAAAGCAACTGTCAGACTTGGCCTTTATTTTGCAATTTTATTGCCTCAAAAGTTTGTAGGAAATTAAAGAGTGAAAACATGAATAAATTCTAGAAAAGTTAATATCCGTTTAACTATTCGGGAAAAATTTCGTAGTACGAGCAGTGTAGATATGAAATATGTTTAACTTTAAACGCGAGTTTGAATTTAATACCATTAAACAAATAATTAAAAAATGACATGACTGCACATTTTATTTAACATAAGCATTAAACCTACACAAAAAAAGAGAAAAAAAATTCCAAAATATTTGACATTTCTTAAATTAAAAAAAAATGGGGTACAGAGGACTCCGGAACTTTTTACCTCGAAATCAAAGTGTGAGTGATGAACGGCCACTTCCAGGAAGCGTCTCGCAGGAAGTCAATGTCGGTCTCGGCTACGTTTCGCCTCACGCTGAGGTACGGTTTCCTGGTTGTCTGTACCTTTAAAACGCGTATTAGGCACACAACACTATTCAAAATTATTTTTTAAATGGGAAAATTTGCTGATGTGGGGGTTGTGACTGGCCACTTCCAGGAAGCGTCTCGCAGGAAGTCAATATCGGTCTCGGCCATGCGCACGACCCTCTCTCAGCTGGGACATTTTGTGGAGTCAGGACTAAAATTAGTTGTAATTCCGAAGAGAGAGCGAAAGCAACTGTCAGACTTGGCCTTTATTTTGCAATTTTATTGCCTCAAAAGTTTGTAGGAAATTAAAGAGTGAAAACATGAATAAATTCTAGAAAAGTTAATATCCGTTTAACTATTCGGGAAAAATTTCGTAGTACGAGCAGTGTAGATATGAAATATGTTTAACTTTAAACGCGAGTTTGAATTTAATACCATTAAACAAATAATTAAAAAATGACATGACTGCACATTTTATTTAACATAAGCATTAAACCTACACAAAAAAAGAGAAAAAAAATTCCAAAATATATGACATTTCTTAAATTAAAAAAAAAAGGGGGTACAGAGGACTCCGGAACTTTTTACCTCGAAATCAAAGTGTGAGTGATGAACGGCCACTTCCAGGAAGCGTCTCGCAGGAAGTCAATGTCGGTCTCGGCTACGTTTCGCCTCACGCTGAGGTACGGTTTCCTGGTTGTCTGTACCTTTAAAACGCGTATTAGGCACACAACACTATTCAAAATTATTTTTTAAATGGGAAAATTTGCTGATGTGGGGGTTGTGACTGGCCACTTCCAGGAAGCGTCTCGCAGGAAGTCAATATCGGTCTCGGCCATGCGCACGACCCTCTCTCAGCTGGGACATTTTGTGGAGTCAGGACTAAAATTAGTTGTAATTCCGAAGAGAGAGCGAAAGCAACTGTCAGACTTGGCCTTTATTTTGCAATTTTATTGCCTCAAAAGTTTGTAGGAAATTAAAGAGTGAAAACATGAATAAATTCTAGAAAAGTTAATATCCGTTTAACTATTCGGGAAAAATTTCGTAGTACGAGCAGTGTAGATATGAAATATGTTTAACTTTAAACGCGAGTTTGAATTTAATACCATTAAACAAATAATTAAAAAATGACATGACTGCACATTTTATTTAACATAAGCATTAAACCTACACAAAAAAAGAGAAAAAAAATTCCAAAATATTTGACATTTCTTAAATTAAAAAAAAATGGGGTACAGAGGACTCCGGAACTTTTTACCTCGAAATCAAAGTGTGAGTGATGAACGGCCACTTCCAGGAAGCGTCTCGCAGGAAGTCAATGTCGGTCTCGGCTACGTTTCGCCTCACGCTGAGGTACGGTTTCCTGGTTGTCTGTACCTTTAAAACGCGTATTAGGCACACAACACTATTCAAAATTATTTTTTAAATGGGAAAATTTGCTGATGTGGGGGTTGTGACTGGCCACTTCCAGGAAGCGTCTCGCAGGAAGTCAATATCGGTCTCGGCCATGCGCACGACCCTCTCTCAGCTGGGACATTTTGTGGAGTCAGGACTAAAATTAGTTGTAATTCCGAAGAGAGAGCGAAAGCAACTGTCAGACTTGGCCTTTATTTTGCAATTTTATTGCCTCAAAAGTTTGTAGGAAATTAAAGAGTGAAAACATGAATAAATTCTAGAAAAGTTAATATCCGTTTAACTATTCGGGAAAAATTTCGTAGTACGAGCAGTGTAGATATGAAATATGTTTAACTTTAAACGCGAGTTTGAATTTAATACCATTAAACAAATAATTAAAAAATGACATGACTGCACATTTTATTTAACATAAGCATTAAACCTACACAAAAAAAGAGAAAAAAAATTCCAAAATATTTGACATTTCTTAAATTAAAAAAAATGGGGTACAGAGGACTCCGGAACTTTTTACCTCGAAATCAAAGTGTGAGTGATGAACGGCCACTTCCAGGAAGCGTCTCGCAGGAAGTCAATGTCGGTCTCGGCTACGTTTCGCCTCACGCTGAGGTACGGTTTCCTGGTTGTCTGTACCTTTAAAACGCGTATTAGGCACACAACACTATTCAAAATTATTTTTTAAATGGGAAAATTTGCTGATGTGGGGGTTGTGACTGGCCACTTCCAGGAAGCGTCTCGCAGGAAGTCAATATCGGTCTCGGCCATGCGCACGACCCTCTCTCAGCTGGGACATTTTGTGGAGTCAGGACTAAAATTAGTTGTAATTCCGAAGAGAGAGCGAAAGCAACTGTCAGACTTGGCCTTTATTTTGCAATTTTATTGCCTCAAAAGTTTGTAGGAAATTAAAGAGTGAAAACATGAATAAATTCTAGAAAAGTTAATATCCGTTTAACTATTCGGGAAAAATTTCGTAGTACGAGCAGTGTAGATATGAAATATGTTTAACTTTAAACGCGAGTTTGAATTTAATACCATTAAACAAATAATTAAAAAATGACATGACTGCACATTTTATTTAACATAAGCATTAAACCTACACAAAAAAAGAGAAAAAAAATTCCAAAATATATGACATTTCTTAAATTAAAAAAAAAGGGGGTACAGAGGACTCCGGAACTTTTTACCTCGAAATCAAAGTGTGAGTGATGAACGGCCACTTCCAGGAAGCGTCTCGCAGGAAGTCAATGTCGGTCTCGGCTACGTTTCGCCTCACGCTGAGGTACGGTTTCCTGGTTGTCTGTACCTTTAAAACGCGTATTAGGCACACAACACTATTCAAAATTATTTTTTAAATGGGAAAATTTGCTGATGTGGGGGTTGTGACTGGCCACTTCCAGGAAGCGTCTCGCAGGAAGTCAATATCGGTCTCGGCCATGCGCACGACCCTCTCTCAGCTGGGACATTTTGTGGAGTCAGGACTAAAATTAGTTGTAATTCCGAAGAGAGAGCGAAAGCAACTGTCAGACTTGGCCTTTATTTTGCAATTTTATTGCCTCAAAAGTTTGTAGGAAATTAAAGAGTGAAAACATGAATAAATTCTAGAAAAGTTAATATCCGTTTAACTATTCGGGAAAAATTTCGTAGTACGAGCAGTGTAGATATGAAATATGTTTAACTTTAAACGCGAGTTTGAATTTAATACCATTAAACAAATAATTAAAAAATGACATGACTGCACATTTTATTTAACATAAGCATTAAACCTACACAAAAAAAGAGAAAAAAAATTCCAAAATATATGACATTTCTTAAATTAAAAAAAAAGGGGGTACAGAGGACTCCGGAACTTTTTACCTCGAAATCAAAGTGTGAGTGATGAACGGCCACTTCCAGGAAGCGTCTCGCAGGAAGTCAATGTCGGTCTCGGCTACGTTTCGCCTCACGCTGAGGTACGGTTTCCTGGTTGTCTGTACCTTTAAAACGCGTATTAGGCACACAACACTATTCAAAATTATTTTTTAAATGGGAAAATTTGCTGATGTGGGGGTTGTGACTGGCCACTTCCAGGAAGCGTCTCGCAGGAAGTCAATATCGGTCTCGGCCATGCGCACGACCCTCTCTCAGCTGGGACATTTTGTGGAGTCAGGACTAAAATTAGTTGTAATTCCGAAGAGAGAGCGAAAGCAACTGTCAGACTTGGCCTTTATTTTGCAATTTTATTGCCTCAAAAGTTTGTAGGAAATTAAAGAGTGAAAACATGAATAAATTCTAGAAAAGTTAATATCCGTTTAACTATTCGGGAAAAATTTCGTAGTACGAGCAGTGTAGATATGAAATATGTTTAACTTTAAACGCGAGTTTGAATTTAATACCATTAAACAAATAATTAAAAAATGACATGACTGCACATTTTATTTAACATAAGCATTAAACCTACACAAAAAAAGAGAAAAAAAATTCCAAAATATTTGACATTTCTTAAATTAAAAAAAATGGGGTACAGAGGACTCCGGAACTTTTTACCTCGAAATCAAAGTGTGAGTGATGAACGGCCACTTCCAGGAAGCGTCTCGCAGGAAGTCAATGTCGGTCTCGGCTACGTTTCGCCTCACGCTGAGGTACGGTTTCCTGGTTGTCTGTACCTTTAAAACGCGTATTAGGCACACAACACTATTCAAAATTATTTTTTAAATGGGAAAATTTGCTGATGTGGGGGTTGTGACTGGCCACTTCCAGGAAGCGTCTCGCAGGAAGTCAATATCGGTCTCGGCCATGCGCACGACCCTCTCTCAGCTGGGACATTTTGTGGAGTCAGGACTAAAATTAGTTGTAATTCCGAAGAGAGAGCGAAAGCAACTGTCAGACTTGGCCTTTATTTTGCAATTTTATTGCCTCAAAAGTTTGTAGGAAATTAAAGAGTGAAAACATGAATAAATTCTAGAAAAGTTAATATCCGTTTAACTATTCGGGAAAAATTTCGTAGTACGAGCAGTGTAGATATGAAATATGTTTAACTTTAAACGCGAGTTTGAATTTAATACCATTAAACAAATAATTAAAAAATGACATGACTGCACATTTTATTTAACATAAGCATTAAACCTACACAAAAAAAGAGAAAAAAAATTCCAAAATATATGACATTTCTTAAATTAAAAAAAAAGGGGGTACAGAGGACTCCGGAACTTTTTACCTCGAAATCAAAGTGTGAGTGATGAACGGCCACTTCCAGGAAGCGTCTCGCAGGAAGTCAATGTCGGTCTCGGCTACGTTTCGCCTCACGCTGAGGTACGGTTTCCTGGTTGTCTGTACCTTTAAAACGCGTATTAGGCACACAACACTATTCAAAATTATTTTTAAAATGGGAAAATTTGCTGATGTGGGGGTTGTGACTGGCCACTTCCAGGAAGCGTCTCGCAGGAAGTCAATATCGGTCTCGGCCATGCGCACGACCCTCTCTCAGCTGGGACATTTTGTGGAGTCAGGACTAAAATTAGTTGTAATTCCGAAGAGAGAGCGAAAGCAACTGCCAGACTTGGCCTTTATTTTGCAATTTTATTGTCTCAAAAGTTTGTAGGAAATTAAAGAGTGAAAACATGAATAAATTCTAGAAAAGTTAATATCCGTTTAACTATTCGGGAAAATTTTCGTAGTACGAGCAGTGTAGATATGAAATATGTTTAACTTTAAACGCGAGTTTGAATTTAATACCATTAAACAAATAATTAAAAAATGACATGACTGCACATTTTATTTAACATAAGCATTAAACCTACACAAAAAAAAGAGAAAAAAAATTCCAAAATATATGACATTTCTTAAATTAAAAAAAAGGGGGTACAGAGGACTCCGGAACTTTTTACCTCGAAATCAAAGTGTGAGTGATGAACGGCCACTTCCAGGAAGCGTCTCGCAGGAAGTCAATGTCGGTCTCGGCTACGTTTCGCCTCACGCTGAGGTACGGTTTCCTGGTTGTCTGTACCTTTAAAACGCGTATTAGGCACACAACACTATTCAAAATTATTTTTTAAATGGGAAAATTTGCTGATGTGGGGGTTGTGACTGGCCACTTCCAGGAAGCGTCTCGCAGGAAGTCAATATCGGTCTCGGCCATGCGCACGACCCTCTCTCAGCTGGGACATTTTGTGGAGTCAGGACTAAAATTAGTTGTAATTCCGAAGAGAGAGCGAAAGCAACTGCCAGACTTGGCCTTTATTTTGCAATTTTATTGTCTCAAAAGTTTGTAGGAAATTAAAGAGTGAAAACATGAATAAATTCTAGAAAAGTTAATATCCGTTTAACTATTCGGGAAAATTTTCGTAGTACGAGCAGTGTAGATATGAAATATGTTTAACTTTAAACGCGAGTTTGAATTTAATACCATTAAACAAATAATTAAAAAATGACATGACTGCACATTTTATTTAACATAAGCATTAAACCTACACAAAAAAAGAGAAAAAAAATTCCAAAATATATGACATTTCTTAAATTAAAAAAAAAGGGGGTACAGAGGACTCCGGAACTTTTTACCTCGAAATCAAAGTGTGAGTGATGAACGGCCACTTCCAGGAAGCGTCTCGCAGGAAGTCAATGTCGGTCTCGGCTACGTTTCGCCTCACGCTGAGGTACGGTTTCCTGGTTGTCTGTACCTTTAAAACGCGTATTAGGCACACAACACTATTCAAAATTATTTTTTAAATGGGAAAATTTGCTGATGTGGGGGTTGTGACTGGCCACTTCCAGGAAGCGTCTCGCAGGAAGTCAATATCGGTCTCGGCCATGCGCACGACCCTCTCTCAGCTGGGACATTTTGTGGAGTCAGGACTAAAATTAGTTGTAATTCCGAAGAGAGAGCGAAAGCAACTGTCAGACTTGGCCTTTATTTTGCAATTTTATTGCCTCAAAAGTTTGTAGGAAATTAAAGAGTGAAAACATGAATAAATTCTAGAAAAGTTAATATCCGTTTAACTATTCGGGAAAATTTTCGTAGTACGAGCAGTGTAGATATGAAATATGTTTAACTTTAAACGCGAGTTTGAATTTAATACCATTAAACAAATAATTAAAAAATGACATGACTGCACATTTTATTTAACATAAGCATTAAACCTACACAAAAAAAAGAGAAAAAAAATTCCAAAATATATGACATTTCTTAAATTAAAAAAAAAGGGGGTACAGAGGACTCCGGAACTTTTTACCTCGAAATCAAAGTGTGAGTGATGAACGGCCACTTCCAGGAAGCGTCTCGCAGGAAGTCAATGTCGGTCTCGGCTACGTTTCGCCTCACGCTGAGGTACGGTTTCCTGGTTGTCTGTACCTTTAAAACGCGTATTAGGCACACAACACTATTCAAAATTATTTTTTAAATGGGAAAATTTGCTGATGTGGGGGTTGTGACTGGCCACTTCCAGGAAGCGTCTCGCAGGAAGTCAATATCGGTCTCGGCCATGCGCACGACCCTCTCTCAGCTGGGACATTTTGTGGAGTCAGGACTAAAATTAGTTGTAATTCCGAAGAGAGAGCGAAAGCAACTGTCAGACTTGGCCTTTATTTTGCAATTTTATTGCCTCAAAAGTTTGTAGGAAATTAAAGAGTGAAAACATGAATAAATTCTAGAAAAGTTAATATCCGTTTAACTATTCGGGAAAAATTTCGTAGTACGAGCAGTGTAGATATGAAATATGTTTAACTTTAAACGCGAGTTTGAATTTAATACCATTAAACAAATAATTAAAAAATGACATGACTGCACATTTTATTTAACATAAGCATTAAACCTACACAAAAAAGAGAAAAAAAATTCCAAAGTATTTGAGATTTCTTAAATAAAAAAAAATGGGGTACAGAGGACTCCGGAACTTTTTACCTCGAAATCAAAGTGTGAGTGATGAACGGCCACTTCCAGGAAGCGTCTCGCAGGAAGTCAATGTCGGTCTCGGCTACGTTTCGCCTCACGCTGAGGTACGGTTTCCTGGTTGTCTGTACCTTTAAAACGCGTATTAGGCACACAACACTATTCAAAATTATTTTTTAAATGGGAAAATTTGCTGATGTGGGGGTTGTGACTGGCCACTTCCAGGAAGCGTCTCGCAGGAAGTCAATATCGGTCTCGGCCATGCGCACGACCCTCTCTCAGCTGGGACATTTTGTGGAGTCAGGACTAAAATTAGTTGTAATTCCGAAGAGAGAGCGAAAGCAACTGTCAGACTTGGCCTTTATTTTGCAATTTTATTGCCTCAAAAGTTTGTAGGAAATTAAAGAGTGAAAACATGAATAAATTCTAGAAAAGTTAATATCCGTTTAACTATTCGGGAAAAATTTCGTAGTACGAGCAGTGTAGATATGAAATATGTTTAACTTTAAACGCGAGTTTGAATTTAATACCATTAAACAAATAATTAAAAAATGACATGACTGCAAATTTTATTTAACATAAGCATTAAGCCTACACAAAAAAAGAGAAAAAAAATTCCAAAATATTTGACATTTCTTAAATTAAAAAAAAGGGGGTACAGAGGACTCCGGAACTTTTTACCTCGAAATCAAAGTGTGAGTGATGAACGGCCACTTCCAGGAAGCGTCTCGCAGGAAGTCAATGTCGGTCTCGGCTACGTTTCGCCTCACGCTGAGGTACGGTTTCCTGGTTGTCTGTACCTTTAAAACGCGTATTAGGCACACAACACTATTCAAAATTATTTTTTAAATGGGAAAATTTGCTGATGTGGGGGTTGTGACTGGCCACTTCCAGGAAGCGTCTCGCAGGAAGTCAATATCGGTCTCGGCCATGCGCACGACCCTCTCTCAGCTGGGACATTTTGTGGAGTCAGGACTAAAATTAGTTGTAATTCCGAAGAGAGAGCGAAAGCAACTGTCAGACTTGGCCTTTATTTTGCAATTTTATTGCCTCAAAAGTTTGTAGGAAATTAAAGAGTGAAAACATGAATAAATTCTAGAAAAGTTAATATCCGTTTAACTATTCGGGAAAAATTTCGTAGTACGAGCAGTGTAGATATGAAATATGTTTAACTTTAAACGCGAGTTTGAATTTAATACCATTAAACAAATAATTAAAAAATGACATGACTGCACATTTTATTTAACATAAGCATTAAACCTACACAAAAAAAGAGAAAAAAAATTCCAAAATATTTGACATTTCTTAAATTAAAAAAAATGGGGTACAGAGGACTCCGGAACTTTTTACCTCGAAATCAAAGTGTGAGTGATGAACGGCCACTTCCAGGAAGCGTCTCGCAGGAAGTCAATGTCGGTCTCGGCTACGTTTCGCCTCACGCTGAGGTACGGTTTCCTGGTTGTCTGTACCTTTAAAACGCGTATTAGGCACACAACACTATTCAAAATTATTTTTTAAATGGGAAAATTTGCTGATGTGGGGGTTGTGACTGGCCACTTCCAGGAAGCGTCTCGCAGGAAGTCAATATCGGTCTCGGCCATGCGCACGACCCTCTCTCAGCTGGGACATTTTGTGGAGTCAGGACTAAAATTAGTTGTAATTCCGAAGAGAGAGCGAAAGCAACTGTCAGACTTGGCCTTTATTTTGCAATTTTATTGCCTCAAAAGTTTGTAGGAAATTAAAGAGTGAAAACATGAATAAATTCTAGAAAAGTTAATATCCGTTTAACTATTCGGGAAAATTTTCGTAGTACGAGCAGTGTAGATATGAAATATGTTTAACTTTAAACGCGAGTTTGAATTTAATACCATTAAACAAATAATTAAAAAATGACATGACTGCACATTTTATTTAACATAAGCATTAAACCTACACAAAAAAAAGAGAAAAAAATTCCAAAATATATGACATTTCTTAAATTAAAAAAAAGGGGGTACAGAGGACTCCGGAACTTTTTACCTCGAAATCAAAGTGTGAGTGATGAACGGCCACTTCCAGGAAGCGTCTCGCAGGAAGTCAATGTCGGTCTCGGCTACGTTTCGCCTCACGCTGAGGTACGGTTTCCTGGTTGTCTGTACCTTTAAAACGCGTATTAGGCACACAACACTATTCAAAATTATTTTTTAAATGGGAAAATTTGCTGATGTGGGGGTTGTGACTGGCCACTTCCAGGAAGCGTCTCGCAGGAAGTCAATATCGGTCTCGGCCATGCGCACGACCCTCTCTCAGCTGGGACATTTTGTGGAGTCAGGACTAAAATTAGTTGTAATTCCGAAGAGAGAGCGAAAGCAACTGTCAGACTTGGCCTTTATTTTGCAATTTTATTGCCTCAAAAGTTTGTAGGAAATTAAAGAGTGAAAACATGAATAAATTCTAGAAAAGTTAATATCCGTTTAACTATTCGGGAAAATTTTCGTAGTACGAGCAGTGTAGATATGAAATATGTTTAACTTTAAACGCGAGTTTGAATTTAATACCATTAAACAAATAATTAAAAAATGACATGACTGCACATTTTATTTAACATAAGCATTAAGCCTACACAAAAAAAGAGAAAAAAAATTCCAAAATATTTGACATTTCTTAAATTAAAAAAAAGGGGGTACAGAGGACTCCGGAACTTTTTACCTCGAAATCAAAGTGTGAGTGATGAACGGCCACTTCCAGGAAGCGTCTCGCAGGAAGTCAATGTCGGTCTCGGCTACGTTTCGCCTCACGCTGAGGTACGGTTTCCTGGTTGTCTGTACCTTTAAAACGCGTATTAGGCACACAACACTATTCAAAATTATTTTTTAAATGGGAAAATTTGCTGATGTGGGGGTTGTGACTGGCCACTTCCAGGAAGCGTCTCGCAGGAAGTCAATATCGGTCTCGGCCATGCGCACGACCCTCTCTCAGCTGGGACATTTTGTGGAGTCAGGACTAAAATTAGTTGTAATTCCGAAGAGAGAGCGAAAGCAACTGTCAGACTTGGCCTTTATTTTGCAATTTTATTGCCTCAAAAGTTTGTAGGAAATTAAAGAGTGAAAACATGAATAAATTCTAGAAAAGTTAATATCCGTTTAACTATTCGGGAAAAATTTCGTAGTACGAGCAGTGTAGATATGAAATATGTTTAACTTTAAACGCGAGTTTGAATTTAATACCATTAAACAAATAATTAAAAAATGACATGACTGCACATTTTATTTAACATAAGCATTAAACCTACACAAAAAAAGAGAAAAAAAATTCCAAAATATATGACATTTCTTAAATTAAAAAAAAGGGGGTACAGAGGACTCCGGAACTTTTTACCTCGAAATCAAAGTGTGAGTGATGAACGGCCACTTCCAGGAAGCGTCTCGCAGGAAGTCAATGTCGGTCTCGGCTACGTTTCGCCTCACGCTGAGGTACGGTTTCCTGGTTGTCTGTACCTTTAAAACGCGTATTAGGCACACAACACTATTCAAAATTATTTTTTAAATGGGAAAATTTGCTGATGTGGGGGTTGTGACTGGCCACTTCCAGGAAGCGTCTCGCAGGAAGTCAATATCGGTCTCGGCCATGCGCACGACCCTCTCTCAGCTGGGACATTTTGTGGAGTCAGGACTAAAATTAGTTGTAATTCCGAAGAGAGAGCGAAAGCAACTGTCAGACTTGGCCTTTATTTTGCAATTTTATTGCCTCAAAAGTTTGTAGGAAATTAAAGAGTGAAAACATGAATAAATTCAAGAAAAGTCAATATCCGTTTAACTATTCTGGAAAAATTTCGTAGTACGAGCAATGTAGATATGAAATATGTTTAACTTTAAACGCGAGTTTGAATTTAATACCATTAAACAAATAATTAAAAAATTGACATGACTGCACATTTTATTTAACATAAGCATTAAGCCTACACAAAAAAGAGAAAAAAAAATTCCAAAATATTTGACATTTCTTAAATTAAAAAAAAGGGGGTACAGAGGACTCCGGAACTTTTTACCTCGAAATCAAAGTGTGAGTGATGAACGGCCACTTCCAGGAAGCGTCTCGCAGGAAGTCAATGTCGGTCTCGGCTACGTTTCGCCTCACGCTGAGGTACGGTTTCCTGGTTGTCTGTACCTTTAAAACGCGTATTAGGCACACAACACTATTCAAAATTATTTTTAAAATGGGAAAATTTGCTGATGTGGGGGTTGTGACTGGCCACTTCCAGGAAGCGTCTCGCAGGAAGTCAATATCGGTCTCGGCCATGCGCACGACCCTCTCTCAGCTGGGACATTTTGTGGAGTCAGGACTAAAATTAGTTGAAATTCCGAAGAGAGAGCGAAAGCAACTGTCAGACTTGGCCTTTATTTTGCAATTTTATTGTCTCAAAAGTTAGTAGGAAATTAAAGAGTGAAAACATGAATAAATTCTAGAAAAGTTAATATCCATTTAACTATTCGGGAAAATTTTCTTAGTACGAGCAATGTAGATATGAAATATGTTTAACTTTAAACGCGAGTTTGAATTTAATACCATTAAACAAATAATTAAAAAATGACATGACTGCACATTTTATTTAACATAAGCATTAAACCTACACAAAAAAAATTCCAAAATATATGACATTTCTTAAATTAAAAAAAAGGGGGTACAGAGGACTCCGGAACTTTTTACCTCGAAATCAAAGTGTGAGTGATGAACGGCCACTTCCAGGAAGCGTCTCGCAGGAAGTCAATGTCGGTCTCGGCTACGTTTCGCCTCACGCTGAGGTACGGTTTCCTGGTTGTCTGTACCTTTAAAACGCGTATTAGGCACACAACACTATTCAAAATTATTTTTAAAATGGGAAAATTTGCTGATGTGGGGGTTGTGACTGGCCACTTCCAGGAAGCGTCTCGCAGGAAGTCAATATCGGTCTCGGCCATGCGCACGACCCTCTCTCAGCTGGGACATTTTGTGGAGTCAGGACTAAAATTAGTTGAAATTCCGAAGAGAGAGCGAAAGCAACTGTCAGACTTGGCTTTTATTTTGCAATTTTATTGCCTGAAAAGTTTGTAGGAAATTAAAGAGTGAAAACATGAATAAATTCTAGAAAAGTTAATATCCATTTAACTATTCTGGAAAAATTTCGTAGTACGAGCAATGTAGATATGAAATATGTTTAACTTTAAACGCGAGTTTGAATTTAATACCATTAAACAAATAATTAAAAAATTGACATGACTGCACATTTTATTTAACGTAAGCATTAAACCTACACAAAAAAGAGAAAAAAAATTCCAAAATATTTGACATTTCTTAAATTAAAAAAAAGGGGGTACAGAGGACTCCGGAACTTTTTACCTCGAAATCAAAGTGTGAGTGATGAACGGCCACTTCCAGGAAGCGTCTCGCAGGAAGTCAATGTCGGTCTCGGCTACGTTTCGCCTCACGCTGAGGTACGGTTTCCTGGTTGTCTGTACCTTTAAAACGCGTATTAGGCACACAACACTATTCAAAATTATTTTTAAAATGGGAAAATTTGCTGATGTGGGGGTTGTGACTGGCCACTTCCAGGAAGCGTCTCGCAGGAAGTCAATATCGGTCTCGGCCATGCGCACGACCCTCTCTCAGCTGGGACATTTTGTGGAGTCAGGACTAAAATTAGTTGAAATTCCGAAGAGAGAGCGAAAGCAACTGTCAGACTTGGCTTTTATTTTGCAATTTTATTGCCTGAAAAGTTTGTAGGAAATTAAAGAGTGAAAACATGAATAAATTCTAGAAAAGTTAATATCCATTTAACTATTCTGGAAAAATTTCGTAGTACGAGCAATGTAGATATGAAATATGTTTAACTTTAAACGCGAGTTTGAATTTAATACCATTAAACAAATAATTAAAAAATTGACATGACTGCACATTTTATTTAACGTAAGCATTAAACCTACACAAAAAAAGAGAAAAAAAATTCCAAAATATTTGACATTTCTTAAATTAAAAAAAAAGGGGGTACAGAGGACTCCGGAACTTTTTACCTCGAAATCAAAGTGTGAGTGATGAACGGCCACTTCCAGAAGCGTCTCGCAGGAAGTCAATGTCGGTCTCGGCTACGTTTCGCCTCACGCTGAGGTACGGTTTCCTGGTTGTCTGTACCTTTAAAACGCGTATTAGGCACACAACACTATTCAAAATTATTTTTAAAATGGGAAAATTTGCTGATGTGGGGGTTGTGACTGGCCACTTCCAGGAAGCGTCTCGCAGGAAGTCAATATCGGTCTCGGCCATGCGCACGACCCTCTCTCAGCTGGGACATTTTGTGGAGTCAGGACTAAAATTAGTTGAAATTCCGAAGAGAGAGCGAAAGCAACTGTCAGACTTGGCCTTTATTTTGCAATTTTATTGCCTGAAAAGTTTATAGGAAATTAAAGAGTGAAAACATGAATAAATTCAAGAAAAGTTAATATCAATTTAACTATTCGAGAAATATATCCTAGTACGAGCAATGTGCAAATGAAATATGTTTAACGTTAGACGCGAGTTTGTATTTAATACCATTAAACAAATAATTAAAAAATTGACATGACTGCACATTTTATTTAACATAAGCATTAAGCCTACACAAAAAAAGAGAAAAAAAATTCCAAAATATTTGACATTTCTTAAATTAAAAAAAAAGGGGGTACAGAGGACTCCGGAACTTTTTACCTCGAAATCAAAGTGTGAGTGATGAACGGCCACTTCCAGGAAGCGTCTCGCAGGAAGTCAATGTCGGTCTCGGCTACGTTTCGCCTCACGCTGAGGTACGGTTTCCTGGTTGTCTGTACCTTTAAAACGCGTATTAGGCACACAACACTATTCAAAATTATTTTTAAAATGGGAAAATTTGCTGATGTGGGGGTTGTGACTGGCCACTTCCAGGAAGCGTCTCGCAGGAAGTCAATATCGGTCTCGGCCATGCGCACGACCCTCTCTCAGCTGGGACATTTTGTGGAGTCAGGACTAAAATTAGTTGTAATTCCGAAGAGAGAGCGAAAGCAACTGTCAGACTCGGCTTTTATTTTGCGATTTTATTGCCTGAAAAGTTTATAGGAAATTAAAGAGTGAGAACATGAATAAATTCTAGAAAAGTCAATATCCATTTAACTATTCTGGAAAAATTTCGTAGTACGAGCAATGTAGATATGAAATATGTTTAACTTTAAACGCGAGTTTGAATTTAATACCATTAAACAAATAATTAAAAAATTGACATGACTGCACATTTTATTTAACGTAAGCATTAAGCCTACACAAAAAAGAGAAAAAAAATTCCAAAATATTTGACATTTCTTAAATTAAAAAAAAAGGGGTACAGAGGACTCCGGAACTTTTTACCTCGAAATCAAAGTGTGAGTGATGAACGGCCACTTCCAGGAAGCGTCTCGCAGGAAGTCAATATCGGTCTCGGCTACGTTTCGCCTCACGCTGAGGTACGGTTTCCTGGTTGTCTGTACCTTTAAAACGCGTATTAGGCACACAACACTATTCAAAATTATTTTTAAAATGGGAAAATTTGCTGATGTGGGGGTTGTGACTGGCCACTTCCAGGAAGCGTCTCGCAGGAAGTCAATATCGGTCTCGGCCATGCGCACGACCCTCTCTCAGCTGGGACATTTTGTGGAGTCAGGACTAAAATTAGTTGAAATTCCGAAGAGAGAGCGAAAGCAACTGTCAGACTCGGCCTTTATTTTGCGATTTTATTGCCTGAAAAGTTTATAGGAAATTAAAGAGTGAGAACATGAATAAATTCTAGAAAAGTCAATATCCATTTAACTATTCTGGAAAAATTTCGTAGTACGAGCAATGTAGATATGAAATATGTTTAACTTTAAACGCTAGTTTGAATTTAATACCATTAAACAAATAATTAAAAAATTGCATGACTGCACATTTTATTTAACGTAAGCATTAAGCCTACACAAAAAAGAGAAAAAAAATTCCAAAATATTTGACATTTCTTAAATTAAAAAAAAGGGGGTACAGAGGACTCCGGAACTTTTTATCTCGAAATCAAAGTGTGAGTGATGAACGGCCACTTCCAGGAAGCGTCTCGCAGGAAGTCAATGTCGGTCTCGGCTACGTTTCGCCTCACGCTGAGGTACGGTTTCCTGGTTGTCTGTACCTTTAAAACGCGTATTAGGCACACAACACTATTCAAAATTATTTTTAAAATGGGAAAATTTGCTGATGTGGGGGTTGTGACTGGCCACTTCCAGGAAGCGTCTCGCAGGAAGTCAATATCGGTCTCGGCCATGCGCACGACCCTCTCTCAGCTGGGACATTTTGTGGAGTCAGGACTAAAATTAGTTGAAATTCCGAAGAGAGAGCGAAAGCAACTGTCAGACTCGGCTTTTATTTTGCGATTTTATTGCCTGAAAAGTTTATAGGAAATTAAAGAGTGAGAACATGAATAAATTCAAGAAAAGTCAATATCCATTTAACTATTCTGGAAAAATTTCGTAGTACGAGCAATGTAGATATGAAATATGTTTAACTTTAAACGCTAGTTTAAATTTAATACCATTAAACAAATAATTAAAAAATTGCATGACTGCACATTTTATTTAACGTAAGCATTAAGCCTACACAAAAAAGAGAAAAAAATTCCAAAATATTTGACATTTCTTAAATTAAAAAAAAGGGGGTACAGAGGACTCCGGAACTTTTTATCTCGAAATCAAAGTGTGAGTGATGAACGGCCACTTCCAGGAAGCGTCTCGCAGGAAGTCAATATCGGTCTCGGCTACGTTTCGCCTCACGCTGAGGTACGGTTTCCTGGTTGTCTGTACCTTTAAAACGCGTATTAGGCACACAACACTATTCAAAATTATTTTTAAAATGGGAAAATTTGCTGATGTGGGGGTTGTGACTGGCCACTTCCAGGAAGCGTCTCGCAGGAAGTCAATATCGGTCTCGGCCATGCGCACGACCCTCTCTCAGCTGGGACATTTTGTGGAGTCAGGACTAAAATTAGTTGAAATTCCGAAGAGAGAGCGAAAGCAACTGTCAGACTCGGCTTTTATTTTGCGATTTTATTGCCTGAAAAGTTTATAGGAAATTAAAGAGTGAGAACATGAATAAATTCAAGAAAAGTCAATATCCATTTAACTATTCTGGAAAAATTTCGTAGTACGAGCAATGTAGATATGAAAAATGTTTAACTTTAAACGCTAGTTTAAATTTAATACCATTAAACAAATAATTAAAAAATTGCATGACTGCACATTTTATTTAACGTAAGCATTAAGCCTACACAAAAAAAGAGAAAAAAAATTCCAAAATATTTGACATTTCTTAAATTAAAAAAAAGGGGGTACAGAGGACTCCGGAACTTTTTATCTCGAAATCAAAGTGTGAGTGATGAACGGCCACTTCCAGGAAGCGTCTCGCAGGAAGTCAATATCGGTCTCGGCTACGTTTCGCCTCACGCTGAGGTACGGTTTCCTGGTTGTCTGTACCTTTAAAACGCGTATTAGGCACACAACACTATTCAAAATTATTTTTAAAATGGGAAAATTTGCTGATGTGGGGGTTGTGACTGGCCACTTCCAGGAAGCGTCTCGCAGGAAGTCAATATCGGTCTCGGCCATGCGCACGACCCTCTCTCAGCTGGGACATTTTGTGGAGTCAGGACTAAAATTAGTTGAAATTCCGAAGAGAGAGCGAAAGCAACTGTCAGACTCGGCTTTTATTTTGCGATTTTATTGCCTCAAAAGTTTATAGGAAATTAAAGAGTGAGAACATGAATAAATTCAAGAAAAGTCAATATCCATTTAACTATTCTGGAAAAATTTCGTAGTACGAGCAATGTAGATATGAAAAATGTTTAACTTTAAACGCTAGTTTAAATTTAATACCATTAAACAAATAATTAAAAAATTGCATGACTGCACATTTTATTTAACGTAAGCATTAAGCCTACACAAAAAAGAGAAAAAAAAATTCCAAAATATTTGACATTTCTTAAATTAAAAAAAAAGGGGGTACAGAGGACTCCGGAACTTTTTACCTCGAAATCAAAGTGTGAGTGATGAACGGCCACTTCCAGGAAGCGTCTCGCAGGAAGTCAATATCGGTCTCGGCTACGTTTCGCCTCACGCTGAGGTACGGTTTCCTGGTTGTCTGTACCTTTAAAACGCGTATTAGGCACACAACACTATTCAAAATTTTTTTTTAAATGGGAAAATTTGCTGATGTGGGGGTTGTGACTGGCCACTTCCAGGAAGCGTCTCGCAGGAAGTCAATATCGGTCTCGGCCATGCGCACGACCCTCTCTCAGCTGGGACATTTTGTGGAGTCAGGACTAAAATTAGTTGAAATTCCGAAGAGAGAGCGAAAGCAACTGTCAGACTCGGCTTTTATTTTGCGATTTTATTGCCTGAAAAGTTTATAGGAAATTAAAGAGTGAGAACATGAATAAATTCAAGAAAAGTCAATATCCATTTAACTATTCTGGAAAAATTTCGTAGTACGAGCAATGTAGATATGAAAAATGTTTAACTTTAAACGCTAGTTTAAATTTAATACCATTAAACAAATAATTAAAAAATTGCATGACTGCACATTTTATTTAACGTAAGCATTAAGCCTACACAAAAAAAGAGAAAAAAAATTCCAAAATATTTGACATTTCTTAAATTAAAAAAAAGGGGGTACAGAGGACTCCGGAACTTTTTATCTCGAAATCAAAGTGTGAGTGATGAACGGCCACTTCCAGGAAGCGTCTCGCAGGAAGTCAATATCGGTCTCGGCTACGTTTCGCCTCACGCTGAGGTACGGTTTCCTGGTTGTCTGTACCTTTAAAACGCGTATTAGGCACACAACACTATTCAAAATTATTTTTAAAATGGGAAAATTTGCTGATGTGGGGGTTGTGACTGGCCACTTCCAGGAAGCGTCTCGCAGGAAGTCAATATCGGTCTCGGCCATGCGCACGACCCTCTCTCAGCTGGGACATTTTGTGGAGTCAGGACTAAAATTAGTTGAAATTCCGAAGAGAGAGCGAAAGCAACTGTCAGACTCGGCTTTTATTTTGCGATTTTATTGCCTGAAAAGTTTATAGGAAATTAAAGAGTGAGAACATGAATAAATTCAAGAAAAGTCAATATCCATTTAACTATTCTGGAAAAATTTCGTAGTACGAGCAATGTAGATATGAAAAATGTTTAACTTTAAACGCTAGTTTAAATTTAATACCATTAAACAAATAATTAAAAAATTGCATGACTGCACATTTTATTTAACGTAAGCATTAAGCCTACACAAAAAAGAGAAAAAAAATTCCAAAATATTTGACATTTCTTAAATTAAAAAAAAGGGGGTACAGAGGACTCCGGAACTTTTTATCTCGAAATCAAAGTGTGAGTGATGAACGGCCACTTCCAGGAAGCGTCTCGCAGGAAGTCAATATCGGTCTCGGCTACGTTTCGCCTCACGCTGAGGTACGGTTTCCTGGTTGTCTGTACCTTTAAAACGCGTATTAGGCACACAACACTATTCAAAATTATTTTTAAAATGGGAAAATTTGCTGATGTGGGGGTTGTGACTGGCCACTTCCAGGAAGCGTCTCGCAGGAAGTCAATATCGGTCTCGGCCATGCGCACGACCCTCTCTCAGCTGGGACATTTTGTGGAGTCAGGACTAAAATTAGTTGAAATTCCGAAGAGAGAGCGAAAGCAACTGTCAGACTCGGCTTTTATTTTGCGATTTTATTGCCTGAAAAGTTTATAGGAAATTAAAGAGTGAGAACATGAATAAATTCAAGAAAAGTCAATATCCATTTAACTATTCTGGAAAAATTTCGTAGTACGAGCAATGTAGATATGAAAAATGTTTAACTTTAAACGCTAGTTTAAATTTAATACCATTAAACAAATAATTAAAAAATTGCATGACTGCACATTTTATTTAACGTAAGCATTAAGCCTACACAAAAAAGAGAAAAAAAATTCCAAAATATTTGACATTTCTTAAATTAAAAAAAAGGGGGTACAGAGGACTCCGGAACTTTTTATCTCGAAATCAAAGTGTGAGTGATGAACGGCCACTTCCAGGAAGCGTCTCGCAGGAAGTCAATATCGGTCTCGGCTACGTTTCGCCTCACGCTGAGGTACGGTTTCCTGGTTGTCTGTACCTTTAAAACGCGTATTAGGCACACAACACTATTCAAAATTATTTTTAAAATGGGAAAATTTGCTGATGTGGGGGTTGTGACTGGCCACTTCCAGGAAGCGTCTCGCAGGAAGTCAATATCGGTCTCGGCCATGCGCACGACCCTCTCTCAGCTGGGACATTTTGTGAAGTCAGGACTAAAATTAGTTGAAATTCCGAAGAGAGAGCGAAAGCAATTGTGAGACTCTGCCTTTATTTTGCAATTTTATTGCCTCAAAAGTTTATAGGAAATTAAAGAGTGAGAACATGAATAAATTCAAGAAAAGTCAATATCCATTTAACTATTCTGGAAAAATTTCGTAGTACGAGCAATGTAGATATGAAAAATGTTTAACTTTAAACGCTAGTTTAAATTTAATACCATTAAACAAATAATTAAAAAATTGCATGACTGCACATTTTATTTAACGTAAGCATTAAGCCTACACAAAAAAGAGAAAAAAAATTCCAAAATATTTGACATTTCTTAAATTAAAAAAAAGGGGGTACAGAGGACTCCGGAACTTTTTACCTCGAAATCAAAGTGTGAGTGATGAACGGCCACTTCCAGGAAGCGTCTCGCAGGAAGTCAATATCGGTCTCGGCTACGTTTCGCCTCACGCTGAGGTACGGTTTCCTGGTTGTCTGTACCTTTAAAACGCGTATTAGGCACACAACACTATTCAAAATTATTTTTTAAATGGGAAAATTTGCTGATGTGGGGGTTGTGACTGGCCACTTCCAGGAAGCGTCTCGCAGGAAGTCAATATCGGTCTCGGCCATGCGCACGACCCTCTCTCAGCTGGGACATTTTGTGGAGTCAGGACTAAAATTAGTTGAAATTCCGAAGAGAGAGCGAAAGCAACTGTCAGACTCGGCTTTTATTTTGCGATTTTATTGCCTGAAAAGTTTATAGGAAATTAAAGAGTGAGAACATGAATAAATTCAAGAAAAGTCAATATCCATTTAACTATTCTGGAAAAATTTCGTAGTACGAGCAATGTAGATATGAAAAATGTTTAACTTTAAACGCTAGTTTAAATTTAATACCATTAAACAAATAATTAAAAAATTGCATGACTGCACATTTTATTTAACGTAAGCATTAAGCCTACACAAAAAAGAGAAAAAAAATTCCAAAATATTTGACATTTCTTAAATTAAAAAAAAGGGGGTACAGAGGACTCCGGAACTTTTTACCTCGAAATCAAAGTGTGAGTGATGAACGGCCACTTCCAGGAAGCGTCTCGCAGGAAGTCAATGTCGGTCTCGGCTACGTTTCGCCTCACGCTGAGGTACGGTTTCCTGGTTGTCTGTACCTTTAAAACGCGTATTAGGCACACAACACTATTCAAAATTATTTTTTAAATGGGAAAATTTGCTGATGTGGGTGTTGTGACTGGCCACTTCCAGGAAGCGTCTCGCAGGAAGTCAATATCGGTCTCGGCCATGCGCACGACCCTCTCTCAGCTGGGACATTTTGTGAAGTCAGGACTAAAATTAGTTGAAATTCCGAAGAGAGAGCGAAAGCAATTGTGAGACTCTGCCTTTATTTTGCAATTTTATTGCCTCAAAAGTTTATAGGAAATTAAAGAGTGAGAACATGAATAAATTCAAGAAAAGTCAATATCCATTTAACTATTCTGGAAAAATTTCGTAGTACGAGCAATGTAGATATGAAAAATGTTTAACTTTAAACGCTAGTTTAAATTTAATACCATTAAACAAATAATTAAAAAATGGCATGACTGCACATTTTATTTAACATAAGCATTAAGCCTACACAAAAAAAAGAGAAACTAATTTTATGAAAAATAATAGTAATAATAATTACTGTCTTACTGTTTCATAGCGTTAGCATTACATCCACTACTTTTTTTTTTTTTTTTTTTTAGCTAAACGGTATAGTCTCAGGTAGTTATTGAGCGCAAACTTATGATTAGTCGTGGCTTATGTAGTTAGTGATTTTAACTGATCGCGAGGAAACCCATAGAAATGATTTTCGGTTGGAACATGTAAAAGGAAATAGCTTCCGAAGTTGAGCGAAGTGAAAATCTATCCCGCTATAAATCAATGCTATAATATTAACATTAGGAAAATAATTACGAAAATTTTTTGATCATGTTACTTGAAACTTACAGAATGAAATTAATGATTGAAAATTAAATTATATAATTTATATAGTATTTATTATCCTTCATAATATCTGAACTATTGCATTTCATTCTTTATTAAATAATCACATTTATACTGTTATAACACCCTTCTTTGTATGGTAACATGAAAGTTATTTTGTATATGAAAGTTACTTATATATGAGAAAGTTTTCATAAGAGGGGTCCCCAATGAAGCTTTTGCTCTGGGCTCCCATTTCTGCAAATCGGTCCTTGTTTTTATGCTAGACGTGACTTGCTGAAATTAAATACTGTGAAACAACAAAATTTGAAAATAGCAATAAAAATGCATCTTAATATAAGCGTTAAACATTACAAAAACAAACGAAAATATTACAATTTTCCGTTATTATAATATATTTCCGTTATCCGAAAATATTAAAATTTTCCGTATTATTGAGCTGTTTCCCCCCCCCCTCTCCAGCTAACCCTCTTTAATTCGGGAAACCCAATTTAAAATTTTTATTTCTTTTAATGTGTATTTGAAATGTCTATGAAAAAAAAAAAGTTGTCTTTTCTAAAGTTTCACACATTTTTTGTTTTTCCATCATGTACCCGAGCCTGGAAATCAGCCTCCAATACTTCGTGCTGTATTTTTCAAGAAGGAATTTGAATCATCGTGGTTTCAACGTCGATGTGCTAGGTGAACAGAATATGGTAATCGCAAATGAATGAGATGTCAAAAGAAATTCAAGAGGCGCGAGACTCAAGAATGCAAATTCGACAGGCTTGGTGTCCTAAATGCTTGATGCACTTTGGTTCTATTGTCTCTGCATCATATAGTCGAATGAATGCCTGAAATGATCAAGTGAAAGGGCGCGTGTGATGTGCGATAAAAAATTTTCATCTGAAATCTTAAACTTTTCAGTTTAAGTTCCTGCTGAAAAATCTGAAACTCCGAATCGGTGTTACTTTATTTTATTATTGAGATTTGGTAATTTATTTTATGTGCCTGCTTGTAATTTTCTGTGCTTGTCTTATGAATAAATTATTTCTTGCTTCTTATTTGGTTCGATTTTATTTTCCTTAATTAAGGTATCCGTAAAAATACGAAATATGCATACTGCTCTCATTTATGTGCTTGCAAAAGAAAAGTAGTATCAGGCCATGGGCGCCGGCAGATTATTTCCCAGGGGAGGGCAAAGACTACTTTAACGTATGGTTACCATGTTGGAAAGAGCAAAAAAGCAAGGGAAAACACTGCATGCAAAAATCCCGGGGGGGGGGGGACATTGTCCCCCTTGCCCTATGCTGCAGGCGCCCATGGATCAGGCATATCATCGTTGAGCAAACTATTTAGGGCACGATTTTAAGGAAAAAGGAAAGAAAAGAAAACGCTAAATTCGCTCCGAAGGACTTGAAAATGAGAGAAACTTGTCCCGGTGCTAACCCTTTGAGGCGCAACCCTTTCCCAATGCTGAAAAAAGGGCAGCCATTGCCATCGCTCGACTTAACTAGCAGCAAGATGGCGGACGATCGAAACGTTTATCGCGTGCCACAGATCTAGAGACCCTTTTTCGACGACAGCTGGCTGTGCGGCACAGCCAGCTGTCGTCAAAAAAGCGTCTCTAGATCTGTGGCACGCGATGAACGTTCCGCCATCTTCCTGGTAGTTAAGTCGAGCGAAGGCAACGGCTGCCCTTTTTTCAGCATTGGGCAATCTATCCAGCTGTTCTCGCGTTCTTCCATTTTTAAGCAGATGTCAGTGCTGTTAAAAATAATCGTGACCATTTTTTCTACGGGAAATGACGTGCTAAAAAGTAAAAGATTCTCGTGGAGCTATGTCACCCGCAACTATTCTTATAGAAATCAAATCTATTCTTCGTGACTGGCAACAGTCGAAACGTCAGAGTTTGGTGTTACCAGAGCGGGAACACTGCGCGTCAAAGGGTTAAATCCTTCGGAGTTACGGAGCAAATTTAGCGCAAGATTCAAACGAAACGGAATTTGAACGTTTTCCCTGGCGAGCGGGGAGAACTTGGAATAAAAGAAAATTTCCTATTCAAACGAAACACATGGAACGCTGATTGATCACGTGATACCGCGAACACTCGTGCGCGATCGTTTTGTCTAATTCGAACATTGTAGTAGGATGATAAGCTTCAATGAATAACTTCCCACATGTATTGGGAATATTTTGAATTGCTCCAGTAGAATTACAATAAATGCTAGATAGACCATTTTCAACAGGGTACATGGTACAGTAGATAAGAAGAACATATATAAATTTCGTAGAAATCGATGCACATTTATGAAAGTTAGAGCACGGGCGGACAGACGGACGAACTGAAATCATAAACACTTTTCAACCTTGTTGGAAAGTGTTAAAAATATAGGATTGTCTAGACTGGTTAAAATTGCTTTTTATCACATGCTAGTGTAAAATCACTTATTTTCGCGAGGTCGTCGCAATAGCGAAAATTAAAGTATCGCGAAATATTTCCCCCCCCCCCTCAAATAAAAATAAAAAATCAGAAATTTTTCATTCACCAAAATTTAATGATTTATTGCACAGTTACAAACTCTTTTTTGACGACTTTCCTCACAACTATTTCTTGAATACTGTAAAAATGTTTCTTAAATGTAAAACAAAATAATACAACTAATAGAATGCAGCTTATTCACTTACAATATTTATACCAGCTTCTTTGAAGCCATTCAAAATGGGAAGGGGGGCGTACTTTTGGGAGAAAAGGAAGTTTCTTAAAATGGCTTATGCAAAAGAAGTTCTGTATTTAGGTGAAATTTTCAACTTTCGGTTCTACTCACATAAAATTCGCGAAATCACCGATATCTCCATTTTCGCGAAAATAAGCGATTTTACAGGTATTTGATGATAACGTATGAAATATGAGTTTTCATCCTATGAAAAAATGTTTAGTTTCATGAAAAAAGAAAATGACATCAATATAAATAAGAAAAGAATTATAGTTTTTTAACATTAATATAAACATGTATATGTCAAACATAAAATTTTTTTTAACCAAATTACACACATTGAATAGTAATGGTGTTGCTAATGCCCTCTGGCAACCGCGGAGCAGTGCCAGATTCCCTTTACAGGAAGGCGATGGACGGAAGGGGCGGCTTCCATTTTAATGAGTTCCAGTGGGAGGAAGCCCGACTTAGCTCGGGTATCCCTTATTTTGAAGCAATTCCAAATAAGGGAAACAACCAACTGAAATCGGCAGCCCCTTGTGTTCTCTCTCTCTCTCTTTTTAAAGTTTCTTCTAATGATAATACACATAATCTGATAACATAAAAAGTATACAGTTTATTATTTAGTTTACTGCATGCAGTTTAATGAAAGTGCACAGTAAACTAAATGCTATCGCTTACTATGCTTAAACTTGCTTTGAAAAAAGCCGTTAAACACAAAAGCATAATCTTCTATATAAATAAAATTAGACTTTTGTCTGTACATTTCTTGGAATTCAAAAATTTTGCGATTTCTATCCGTTTCAAGCAGCCGGGAATCCGGTGCGACCCACAAAAAAAAAAAAAAGTTTGTCTGGCTGTCATTCTGTCGGTGACGCTTTTTCTGTTTAAGCATCACGTAAAAACGGCTGAAGCGAATGCTATGAAATTGGGTGTCATGATAGGTGGTCACTCAACTTAAAACATAGGCGTCGAATTTTTAAAAGATCTTGATTAGATTTTCAGATTTTGCGAAAATCGTTTCATACTGCGTAAATTTGTGTTCAAGCATCACGTAAAAACGACTGAAGCAAATGATATGAAATTGGGTGTCATGATAGGTGGTCACTCAACTTAAAACATAGGCGTCCAATTTTTAAAAAATCTTGATTGGATATTGAGATTTTGCGAAAATCCTGTCAAACTGCGTAAATTTGTGTTCGAACATCACGTAAAAACGACTGAAGCGAATGATATGAAATTGGGTGTCATGATAGGTGGTCACTCAACTTAAAACATAGACGTCGAATTTTTAAAAAATTTTCATTAGATTTTCAGATTTTGCGAAAATCGTTTCAAACTGCGTAAATTTGTGTTCGCACATCACGTAATAACTGCAAAGGTGAAAAAATGATGTTTGGTGAAATGATAGGTGGTCACTCACCTTAAACTATAAGCATCTAATTTTAAAAAATCGATCAGATTTCGAGATTTTGCGAAAATCGTTTAAAACTGAGTGAATCTTTGTTCCCGCATTACGTAATAACGACTAAAGCGAATGATATGAAATTGGGTCACATGATAGATGGTTGCTCAACATAAACTATAGGAGTCCAATGTTTTAAACATTTTTATTAGATTTTGAGATTTTGTGAAAATTCTCTCAAAATACGTTTATATTTCTTCAAACATCACGTAATAACGGCTAATACGAATGATACGAAATTTAGTGATATGATAGGTAGTTGCTAATCTTAATTTATAGGCGATGGACTTTTAAAATATTTTGATTACATTTTGAGAAAATAGTTTTAAAATGCTGAAATTTTGTTCCAGCATCACGAAATAAAGACTGCAGGGAATGAAACGAAATTGGGTGACAGGATAGGTTGTCACTCAACTTAAATTCTAGGCTTCCAATTTTTCAAAGATGTTGTTTAGATTTTGAGATTTTGCAAAAATTATTTCAATATTCGTAAATATTCGTTCGCGCATCACATAATTACGACTAAAGCGAATGAAATGATGACTCTCTTAACCTGTAATATTTTAACAATACATAAAAATTATAAATTCGCTTTCTTTACTTTGGCAACATACTCCATCCATTCTGTGTACTCCTACAATGCTGACGGAAGTTCTTGCTTTTTGGAAATTTGCATTCACTAGCCCGTCAAGGACGGGTATTTCAGCTAGTAACAAATAAATTCAATCATTTTACACTTTTTTTAAATCAAGTGATACTGCTTTTTTGCAAAAATGATTCACTGAATATTTTTATTAGTCAGACAAAATCAAATAGACAGTTGCCTTAGCTAGCCTTAGTTAATTAAGAGCCAGTTTTTTTTTTTGTGTTTTTTTTTTTTTAAGTCTGTCAAAATCAGGAAGATGTGGAACGTTGACATTTTTAATTTTGTTGAAAATTTCAGGATTCGTTCTTCATGCAAATTTATTTTACCGCCCCCCCCCTCCCTTTTTTTGGCGAAAAAAAGAATTCCAGTAGTTTTGAGGGTTCAAAGCTGAAAATCGCCCATTTTTAAAGAAAAACATGAGTCTTCCCGTAAGCCAATACTTTTTCTGCTAAGAGTGAACCATGGCATAGGCAATTACTTTGTGTTCTAGTAAGTCTAAACTGACACACAGACACATGGTTGACTCTTGTCACCAAAGCCAAGGACCATTCAAATTTTTTTGAAAAAAGGCTTATTTTTTTCTGAAACTGAGATTGTCAAAATCTTCTTGTGCCATAAGTGAAACACAAAGGTGTATACATAGTGCCCCAAAAAGGTGGTAACGGGTTTTAATTCTTTATCTGTTAGAGATAAGTGGTCAGTGTAAATTTTTTAAAAAATTTCAAAATAAGGTCAGAAATAATACTCCGTTAAGAAAAAATTCCTCACCTTCATTTTCAAAAACGTTACACTTTTCGAATTTTTATACGACCCCCCGTACGAAACAAATCCCAGTTAGTAAAACGAGCCCCATACACTAAAGAGGCGAGTGTAGTCAACAAAATTTGAGAACTATACCTTAAAAAGTGACAGAGATACGAAAATAAATAGAACGCCTACTTAAACCACTTTTCAACGGCTCTCGGAGGTAAAAAATCACGTCGAATGATCGCATTTCAGGGGTCGTACAGAAATTACGAAAGAAAATCTTTTTTTTTCCACTCTAGGAATAAACGTTTACATACAAAATCATATATAGTCCCCGATCATCTATTTCAAGATATCTCTGCAACTTCGTATGATGAAAGGCGTATAATAAAATTTGGTACAACACCTCATGAGCGTATAGGGCACATTTTACTAACTGGGGATGTTTTTCTACGGGGGTCGTATAAAAATTCAAAAAGTGTAATTTTTTGAAAATTAACGAGAGGAATTTTTTCTAAACGGAGTCTTATTATGAACATTTTTTTTCAATTTACACTGCCCACTTATCTTTCAATAAATAACGAATAAAAGCCCGTTACCACCTTTTGGGGACACTCTGTGTATTTCAGAGACTACATATTAATGAGAGATTCTGGAAAAGTGGTAAGATGTGTGGTTGACTTTTGGCAAGCAGCAATTATACAACTATTTGACATTAAAATTGCAAAAAACACAAAATTGCATTATTTTGAAGCCCGTTTACTGCTTATGCCAAGAATGACCATGTATGAAAATAGCTGAAAAAGAATCCTTAAGTACAGCAAAAACAAAATCAACTCACTAATCTCTGGTAACTTGTTCAAGTTTTATATAATGCAGCTCAATATTTTGCTTAGAATGTGTTTTGTGTTACGAAATATCGATTGTTTTTATTTTAATATTTATTACTATCGTATGAAAAAATTTAGCTGGATAACTCCACTTTAGAAGAAACTTGCAAACCCTGCTTGCAAGTTTAAGAAGATGCTGTCTCAACAAATGATGTGGTGTATGTAAGTAAACCCGGTAAAAAGGCAGTGCCATATTACCGGGAAGGCAAACAGCGCAACTGCCCAGGGCCCACAGATTTTACGGCCCAAAAATCTTACACTTTTATAATTTTACAATAAAATTACGAATGATAAAAAAATTTAAAAGATTTTTTAATTATGAAGCATAAACAACAATTTGATTTATTTTCATGAAGCATGAAAATAATTCAAATTTACATTTGTATAAATTAATTTAAACTCAAATTCTTTGAAATGCTCTATAGTCAATATAGCATACCAATATGTAGGAAAATAACTAACCACATTTTGTAAAGAGTATTTGTAATGTTAAAAAAAAAGCAAAATTTTTGAATTATTTGTTATTTTAAAAAATATTTACAAAAACAACTGTTTACAAAAAGTGGTTGTATTCCGTACATGTTAGCAACTGTGATATTACATTTCGATGTCGATGTTGGGTTTAACTATCTGTTTCTTTGACATCATGTAACTATATTCATTTATTTCAGATTACTTAAAATAAAGTTTGTGTTGGGAATGGGTAAGATATTTAAAACTTTCAGTATAAATCAATCATAATTGTTTTTTTTTTTTTTTTTTTTTTTAGGGGAGGTTATTGCAAGGGACCCAATTTTTTTCTTATGCCCAGGGCCCACAATTGTCTTGATCAGGCTTTGACCCAGTGGGTAGGTAAATATTTCTTGGGTATTTATCTGGGTACATACCCAAAAACTGTCTTTCTTTTTGGTGAGAGGAAGGTAATTGAAGGGTAAATACGCAATTAATTTTTTCTCACAAACTAAAGCATAAAATTATTTTATGATAAATATTATAACATTTATTTTATGTTTGAAAAAAAAAAAAAAAAAGAACATAATGAGGTACTTACATGTTTATTGTTTCATTATGTTATTGGGAATTATCAGTATGAGCTGTCTTCCAATTAGATATTACAGGTTAGTTTAAAATTAAATGAATGTAACTTCTTGCATGAAAAAAGACAAAGTTGTAAAATTATGACATAGGATAGTATTTATTTTATTTATTAATTGAACTGTCTTAAAATTTTCTTTTCAAGGAAACAATAAGCATGCAAGTACTTCATTTTTTCTTTCTTTTTAATCACATATGAAATACACTCAATAATTTTGGAATACTTAACACACCTATAATACATACATAGCTTAAAATGTTGACCAATTTGAAAAATAAATTGCTATTAGGATTTAGAATAAAATATCCTGCAACTAAATAGGAAGAAAAAATAATATTTAGATGGAAGCAGTGATGCATCATGTTTTTAAATGTTTATGAAATTAAAAAAATGCAAATGGTTCAGATTTCTCATTTTTCTTTATTTTACCTTATACTCAAAATATATATGTCAATAATATAATTAGACAGCATTACAAGCATATTTCAAGGCAACAGTGTTAATTGAAAAATAAATACTCAGGTAAATACCCATTTTGAATACCTATTAAATATAAATGCATTTTACATCACTCGACTCAACACTTGCTTAGGAGCGAACATCTGTGGCCCACAGCACACACAAGGTTTCAATTCAACCTCATATGGGTATCAAGATCGAGCGGTCAGACAGAGAAAAGACATTAGCTGCCATACCTTGCCAACCCTGCTTGGGGTCTGCCACTAGGGAATGCAATCCTGCGCTGTTTTTCGTTTCGCGGGATTTGGGGATCGAGACTTATTAATCCTGCGGGATTAACCTTTTATTCAGCTAAGAATTCCTTTTGACAGAGAAAAATAGGAAAACGTAAGATTTTATGCACTATGGAGTTTAATAGTAATAATTAATGCTATTTGACAATTAATACAATAACTTACAGAAATATGAAAATTATAGTTATGATATTCAAAATAATATATTCTTAGTTGCCAAAAAAGAATGTAAAAAAGGCAGTGTAAAGAGTCACTCGTCTTCCCAGTCTTGGTCTAATTTTAGTAAAATAGTTAAAAGCGTAATTAAAAAAAATATTTCATAATTGATTAATGATTGTTCGCTAAGAAATAAATTGGCATAAAATATAACTGTTCATTTGGAAAGCGGGAAGTTTGAAAAATTTAGATTACAATATTTGATCCTAACTAAATTTAAATTTTTTAAACTAAATTAGTAATTAAAAAAAAATTTTTTTAAGGGAAAAATTTTCATAATTGATTAATGATTGTTCGCTAAGAGATAAATTGGCATAAAATATAACTGTTCATTTGGAAAGCGGGAAGTTTGAAAAATTTAGATTACAATATTTGATCCAAACTCTCATTGGAGGATAATTAGAAAAATTAAAACTTAAAAATTTGTAAATATTGATATGTGTATTGTGAGATAAGACACATACATATGCAACAATTTTTGGTCAATAATCGGGAAGGTGGCATAAAACTGTAGTAAAATAAATTTATTTCTCAGTTTCAATCCCGCGGGATTACGGTACTAATCCCGTGGGACTAGTCCCACAAAAACTTATGCAGGTTCCCGTTCAGGTGGAATCGGGATTGCATTCCCTATCTGCCACAGTACGGGTAAGACTACTTTTACTACTGAATCTTTTCTAAACATACGCCCTTCTCCGCATGCGTAAGAAGGTGCTGTCTCAGCACTTGATTACGAGCGAACGCCTTGTGGCAGACGTCACACACAAAGGGTTTCAACCCTTTGTGGTGGGTATCGAGATGCTTCTTCAAGTAACTGCTCGTCATGAATCTCTTCGCGCACAAATCACATGCATGGGGTTTCTCGCCAGTGTGCGCGAGAAGATGCACCTGCAAACCCGACTTGCGAGCGAACGCCTTGCGGCACACATTGCACACTTCGGGTTTTTCTCCCGTGTGGGTGCGAAGGTGCAAAGTCAGGGTTAATTTGTGACGGAACGTCCTCTGGCACACGTCGCAGACATGAGGTTTCGCTTCCGCGTGTTTGCGGAGATGGTTCTTCAGACTCGATTCATGAGGGAAGGCTTTGTGACACGTGTCGCACGAAAAAGGTTTCTCCGTTGCGTGGGTGCTAAGATGCTCGAGCAGGTGCCCTTTCTGAGAGCACGCCTTCATGCATATGTCGCACACATAAGGTTTTTCTCCCGTGTGGGAACGCATATGTACGTTCAAGGTCTCTTTACAGGAGAATGCTTTTGTGCATAGGTCACACACATAAGGTTTTTCTCTGGTATGCACACGAAGGTGCCTCTCTAAGAGTCCTTTTCGAGGGAAGGCCTTGTGACACACCTCACACGCGTGAGGTTTTTTCTCAGTGCGAGGATGTGTGCTCATGTTCCAGAGATGCCAACCTCAGAAAAAACAGGAGACTGCCCTAAAGTTCCAACAAAGAAAAAAAAGGATTTTAAATGGAGTCCAATGAAGAAAAATGCACGGTTTAATTAATTAATTTTTTTTAAATGGACTAGTCTAACACATAGTCAACTCCCTCTAATCCGCAAAAGTTTTGCCCAAAGGTTGTGCAGATTATAGGATTTTGCAGATCATAGGTCATTGGCTGCATTCGTAAATGCCAAATGAGTTACACTCGTGCAATGAGTTTCCATCTAAGGCGTTCGTAAAGGAAACTGAGTGCATACAGTTTTTAAACTTGAGCGTACGTATACAAAACTGAATGCGATTAGTTTCAAACGAAATAAACTGATCTCTGCTAAGGTTTCGTCAGTTGTTTAGAAGATACACTTGCTGCATGTTGTTGTTGTTTTCAAATGGCGTCTGTTGTATGGAAAATTATGTTGTTGTGAAAAGTATTTTACGTTTCCTAAAGCTGCAAATATTATTTTTTCGAGGAGAAAATTCATGTGTACATTAGAAAATGCTACGAAGGTACATAATTTTTTTCAAAGGTAATCCTTTTCTTGTATTTTTCATTTTAGTAAATTCAAAAATGAATGTTTTAGTGTTGAGATTGAAGTTGATTTAATCCGTTATCAGTGAAATTTGAACTTCTCTTGCTAAATACTTTTGAAAAAATGAAGTTGAAATTTCTAAATTTTGATTTGCACGCTTCAATTATGGCCACTCTTTCTTTTAAAAATACTGTTGATTTTATATTGAGTATGTACAGTAGACACCGGTTATAACGTACTCTCACGGGACCTAAAAAAAGTAGTACGTTATAAGTAATACCGCCGCTAAGATTCAATATTGCACAAAAAAGAAAGTGGGCTCATAATTTCACTGTAGGATGCATTTTAAACAGGTCTGATTTTTTAAAAATCTAATTAAAAAACAGAAAATTCTTTATTACTTACAATTTTTATTGAGATAAATAATCTGTAATTTTTTGTTTTAAATGAGCTGGTGCTACTTAAAAAATACCGTTTTGGATACCCATAATAGACTTTAGTAGCGTCTCTGCATCATCACTGTGGCATTCAAAAAATCGTGATAATGTTTTTGCAACATTTAATGCGTCGGGGTATGCTTGGTATAGGCTCCTCAGTTTCTTCTTCACTATCATCAGAATCATTATAGATGGGGCTTTTCATAAGGCATTTACATTGATGAATGACAAAGAAAAAACATAGTCTTGTTCTTAGCCTACCTAGCAGGGGGAAAAGATAAAATGTCGAACCCTTCATTTATACACAATTCATCTCGCTAGAGAATCTGAAAACGGACAGCGAGTGTTTTGAAAGTAATGAAATTTCCGAGAAAAAGTAAATAAAATGCTTAAGAAAAGCAAAATTTTATTTTTGGCTTTGGTATAAAAAGTACGTTATAGCCGAAGTACATACTTTTGTTAAGTACGTTTTAACCGAAGTTAAATAACACTATAAATATAGGACTTCATTCGGGACCTATCTTCTAGGTACGTTATAACCGATAGTACGTTATATCCCAAGTCCATTATAACCGGTGTGCATTCTACTAAAAACTCTTCTCAGCAAAATTAACGCATTCGCGAATCGTAAACAAACACGTCTCCTAGGCGACGAAACTAAATAAACTGAAGTTGTGCATAAAGTCAAAGGAAACTGATAACCACTGACAGTACTAACCACAAGCATTCCAGTTTTCTTACGAAAACGCGTGCAACAATTTTGTCATTTACGAATGCAGCCATTGTGTTTGTTTACATTTTCTTTTACATATTTAGAGTGAGTTGATTAATTTAATCATGCATAGAGATTAAAAAGAAAAATGATATCTAGTAAATTTTTAAGATTAAGTATTTTGTCAGTAGTAACTCAACTTATCAATAGGTAAATAATTTAAACATACTTAAACAACAATAAAATATACATATGTATTTTCATATTTCAAGTGCAGAAATGAAAATTCATAATTGATTACTCTAAAATTTTTAAACATTGATGTAATAGTGGTTTGTTTTAAATTTTTACATTTGTTTTCCAAAACTTTAGCTTGCAAATAATTGTGTAAAAATGCAATTTCTTGTTAAAAATAAAAGTTTATTTTGCAAGAAAACTAATGTAATTCTTTCCAATTTTAAACCCTTCGTTGAGAGACATTTTTTTTTTCTTGATTGATTCTGTATCAGAATCCCTATCGCGATCGAGTTCTACAACACCATGCAAAAGGAATATGAACATCTGCAAAGTTGAGTTGAGCTAATCCTAAAAAACTATGAATTGCGAAAATTGCCAGGTAATTGAGCATTTTGATGAGCCTAGCAATCAGTCGACTTTCCTCCTGTGTGAAAAGCCAACTACTCTTGTAATGTATTTCAATGGGAGAAACTCAATTTTTAATGTCCAATTATAGTATTACATTTGACATTACATTTATATAGCCAAAAAAAAAAAAAAAAAAATGTTGGATGTATACTGAAGCTTAGCCGCAAGATGATATATGAGAGCAATAACTATATGGTAGTTTCAAGCATAAGAATTACAGAGAACTGTTTTAACAGCAACTTTAACAGGAAATGATTATTAATTACGACAAAGAATGAAATGTAGCCAGGGGTGGCAAATACCCAAGCTGTTGCTCTTTTTTTATAAAAGAGAATTCTTTTATACACACGTCACACAAGTAGGGGTGGGATCCAGGGGATCTGGACCCCACACAAAAAGATTTTTCCAACTTTGCTTTGTTAAATTCTCATGTTGTTTTTAACATTTTAATGTTATAAAAGTTTATCAAATTCTCTCATTCAAATTCTTATTTTTAGCAGTTAAGGTAAGTAAATAAAAACATAATTAGAAAAAAAATGCAAGTATGGACTTTATAAAAGATGGTCAGGAGAAAAAAAATTCCGAATTTTTCCGAAGGTTGGTGCCACAGTTGCATAGGTTGGACCCTCTCAAAGAGAAAATTCTGTGTGTGCCACTGCATGAAGAAGTGTATAAAATAGCTTAGATTTTTCACACCTAGGGCAGCTTCTCTTGATTATGGCAACACATTTTTGGCGATTTACGCATTCGAATTATCTATTAATTATCTGCTATTAAAGCTGCAATCAAAACAGTTCTCCATATAATCTTTTGCTTGACACTGCCACAGTTAATTGAACATAATATTTAATTTCGCCAATAAGTAGAAAATATCCAAGCTTTACCAGATTCAATTAGAAGTTTCTTATTGCAGAGAGTGCTGCAGTAAGAAACTCATAATTACATCTGGTATAATACACTGATAATGCTTTCTCACACACATAGCTTAAAAACTGGCATCAGTTCAACTGCTAAGTACTTACCCACGCAAAGGGATAAGCAATGCTAAAGCACTGCCTTTTAAATTTTTTGTTTGCTTCTGTTAACGCAGTTACATTCGTCTTACCAAAGTCCAACTCTATCGAAACACATTTTTCAATAAAAACTTTTGGTAAATAGTAACTTTCATTTAGTCATATGTGTCCTCATATCAGTAATTCAAATTCATTTTTAGGCACTAATTTTTTGCTCGTTTTCACGCTTTATAGTATTTTTTCTCGTCCAGCAAATCTTAAAAGCAAAACGCAGCTTCTTAAATAAGCTCCTGTGAACGAGAACGAGTTAAACCGATTTGTAAATAAAAGATTCAGCGTTGCCAATCAGAAATCACCTTTTTATCTTTCCATGGAGTATAGAACAACGGCAGACACCACAAGCTAGACGAGAAAGGTTATTAGCAACCGTAACTAAGGTGACCAAACACCAAACGTCCCCCATTTTCAGAAACAGTCCCCACCCCATTGGACGATATCCGCCATATGTCCATATGTTAAGGTGACCAAACGTCCTCATTTTCAGGACGTTTTTCAAATTGTCCCCTGAATGTAAAAATGGAACTGGGGACAATTTTTAATTATTGCATTGTTTTGCAATTAAATTACTGTTAATTATTGCATTAATTATAAATGTACCCAGTTTTGTTATCAGAATCGGGGACATGTCCCCGATTCTGACTACAAAAATCTGGTCACCTTAGTGTAAGGTGACCATAGGAATAAGTCCCCAATTTTCGGGGACAGTCCCCGATTTCTCTGATTTTTTTTGGGGGGGGGGGATTTGTCCTCAAAATGTAAAGAAGCAATGGAGGACAATTTTTAATTATTCTATTGCTTTTTAATTAGATTATCGTAAATTATTTCATTAATTATTAAATGTCCCCAATTTTGCTTCAGAATTGGGGACATATCCTCAATTCTGCGTTCAAAAATATGTTCACTTTAGATATGAGGCGTATCACGTGTCGGTGGAAAATATAAATTTGGACCAATCAGATTTAAGAATTGAGAATGGACAGTGGACAGACTCCACTATTGCAATTGATTGGTTGTGGGTCACGTGCAATAGTCCTCACAACCATAGAGTCCCGTGGCGGCTCGTGGGTTATTTAAATGGAGGCTCACAAAATAAATTTCGAAAATTAAATTGCTTATACGCCGCACCTTACAAGTTAAAATATATTTGCATGTCCTGCAGTTAAAGGAAAACAATGTAAGCAACTGAAAGAAAACAAGTCATATTTTGTCTTATATTTCGTCACTAAATATACTAAAATATTTTCGCCACTAAATATACTAAAATATTTTCGTCATTTAGTTTTAGCAAAAATGTTGTTTTAATTTTATATTTAAATTTTTTTTTCAAAGGATAATATTGAAAAAATGTAATTACTTTAGCTCCGAAACAATTACCTTACTCCCATCTTAATTATTTACACTAGTTCGTAAAAAATACTGTAGTGAAAAATGATTAAAAAATAAGAAGAAAATGAAAAAAAAATGGATTAACTAACCCAACGTAACAAACCAAGGGAGAATTCGGAAGAGATAACGGCAAAAAAAATCGTCAGTGAGCACAATAAAATGTGCGAACGGAGTGATATCATCAGCGTTTTACTTCACAAGGCCATATGGCAGATCGCACGTGCGAACGACGAAATACTATGCTGTAGTAACCTACGATACGATGCGTTAGCTATAATAAAAGTATTTAATAATAATGGGTTTTGGGATGGAGAAAGTAAAACTCACGTTTTAAATTCACAAAAATCAAGAAGTTATTTTTGTGAATTTAAAACGTGACCTTAATATATATTTTTTAAATTTAATTTGTTAATGTGTTTATTTTTTTAGTTTTTTCTTCTAGGGGTTCACATCACATGTTTTTTTCTCCCTAAATCATACTAATATTATGAATGTTTGTATGTATGTTTGTTACTCTTTCACACTGAAACGGTTTGACGGATTTGGATGAAATATGGAATAAAGACAGTTAAAGTCCTGGATAAAAAAAACAGGCTACTTTTTATCGCGCGAAAAAAAAACACTGTTCCTATAATACACAAAAAAACTGTCTTTTATCCAAAAAAGAATACAAGAGTTTTTATTTTACAAAGCCGTCGTCAGATGGCTCATACTTGGAGAATACGCAGTTGTAATTATAAAGAAACCCTTTTATCGTCTGCTACGCTTAAATAAAGAATACACCTGAATAAGTTTTTCCTTCTGACGTGGATTTATAAGCGGACTTCTGGACAATCACACAAATCAAAAAAATATGTTACACAAACAAACAAAAAATTAAGTTTATGAAACTTATACATTCAATTCAAACTATGCATTTTTCTGCGCGTCTTTTTTTTCCTTCTATTTCTAATGTGTTACATCCAGAAAAAGGATGGTAGAAATATCAATTTTAAGTTTGTTCAATTACACTCATGAATAATGATACACTTTCCAACTTAATGGAATAAATAAGGAAAGAAAATATGGAAGACGCATGGAATATGATACGCTAATAATATGTAGCACTTTTAGTTCGTATTTAAAATCTGAAAGTGTTTCAGATTTTCTTACTTTTTTTTTCAGTTTTTTGACAACGGCCAATATATTTAGAAGCTCTTCAGAATTAATATAGGACGAAAATAATTTGTACCCTTTTTTAGGTTTTACCATTAAACCATCTTATTTTTGTAACCAGGGGCGGCCCGACATGGTGAGCAAGGTAATCATCGCATCGGGCGGTGGCATCGAAGGGGCGTCATGTCGATCTCAAAAACTAAGTTGAGAGTAAAAGGGGGGCGTCTTTTTTACGTTAGCAGGAGGCGCTGCTTATCCTAAGGCCTCCCCTGTTTGCAGTGGCGTAGCCAGAAATTTTTCATGGGGGGGTTATGACTTCTGCAACTCACATACATGTATACGTGTGTGTGATAAGGGAGTGAAGAATATACATTTTGTATGTCAAAAAATGCCTCATGAGGGGGGAAGTTACACCCCCCCTTTGCTACGCTACTGCCTGTTTGTAACGATCTTCATTTTAAATTCAATTCAGAATCTGAGATATTTCAGTGCCAAGGAAGCGGGGGAGAAACACAAGATTTATTAAGATGGCGAACCAACTGGTCGCCGGAGGCAGCTAGTCTGCTATATTTGGTGAAAATTTGCCAAACCCTACTAATTTAGAATGAGAATAATTTTTCTACGTAAGTTGTTCACGACGAAACGGTGAATCATTTTTCCCCAGACAGCACATAAGCTTAAATCAATTTGAATTTGACGTATTAATACAAGCTTGAGAATTCAATTCATTTTAAGCTTGCAGCAAGTCATTTGAACTGTCAAGCTGGAATACAGCTTGATTACTGCTTGAAAGGAAAAGCGTGCGGTGATGGCGCCATCTGTGAAAGAGAATGGACATTAATTGTCTAGCGTTTTCTCAAATTTGCTCAAATAAAGAAAAGTTCGTAAAAGTTGTGTTTTATTTTATTATCGCACAAAACCTGAACATTAGGACACGCAAGGGGAAGGAATGAATGTTATAAGCCCCTCTGAAGTGTAACACGAGGGGAGTTTTATTTACATCTAATTAACATTAGTAATTCCATTAACTAATTAATTAGCCCTAAAAATAAATTTTAATATAATTAACATGATTTAGTTAGTTAATATACTTCACTTTATGGGTGGTAGAATGAGGCGCAATCACAAAATAATTTATCACAAAATAATTTATCATCAGTCATAAATGTACATGACCATAGAATTAAAAAAAAGATTCTATCTTTCCAAATATGAAAAATTTTCAAAATAAAATACAATTATACTACGAAATTGATTTCAAAATCAGTCGTTTGTCTCGATTTTGGCCAGCAGTATTGCCCAACATGAGTGTTGCGATATTGAAAGTTTTAAAATGTGTCCTACTTTTAAGTTTATATTTTGCTTATTTCCCTATTAGTAGAGTCTATAAATCACACATAACATTATTTAAGTTTTGATTCATCCCATGGAAAAATAATAGAAACTTATCGGCATCGCCCACTGACCGATCTGGCCTGAAAACGGCGTGACAACCGTAACAGTCACTTCAAACTTTAGTCATAGCAGCGCGAGGCTAATTGGCGGAACCGTTAGCACGCCGGCTTCCCAGCCTGTAGTTCCCGAGTTCGAACCCATCCTCGGACGTTTGATGGAAACAGATAAAAATAACTTAAAATTTTAGCATAGAGGAGAAAATGCGTGGAAAAATAAAGTATATGCGGCGAGTTCGCCGACGGGCGCCCCGTGCATTTAGAAAAAAAAATTTTTAGGAAATTTTTTTAAGCTTGAAATTAAGCTTGCTATGTAAACTAGAACACTTAATTCAAGCTTCCTTTAAGTTCACACGCTTGAAATTTTCAAGCTTAATTCAAGTTTATTGACTTGATAAATCAAGCTTGCTGCAAGTTTGCTGTGCTGTCTGGGTCAAGTATTCCCAGATAGATACGGTGTAGAGAAACGTCAGATGTCGCCAAGGTTGGCACTTTTCGGCGATTAATCGTCAAGCTTGGCGATCAAAAATGCCCCCCTCCCCATAACCGAATTTAGCTTGGTGATAAAAATTTAACAAGGAATAGTCAAAGCCTACTGTTTATTCAAAGGGAATATAACTTAGTGTCTATAGAGTGTTATAATGGTGTAAATAAAGGTGCAATATAAATAGAATTCGCCTGACGAAGATTTTAAGACAGTTTTAGAAAGAAATTTTAATTTGGATTTGCATGCCAAATCGTCAGCATTGCCTTAATACTATCCCCCCCCCCCACTCCGGGACAGTCCAGGTCGTTGAGACCAGGACGACGAATGCATACTGGCTTGTTGTCGTAAACGGGCCCTGTCTGAAAATTTTAAAGCGTTGGGGGTTCCTCCCCTATGGGCCACCTCCCCCACAACGCCCGCAGTTAATCACGGGCGCCAGGGATCCTCCCCTAGCGTCTTCCTTAACGCTCGTGGTTAACCGCTGGTCTCCATTAGTCGCCTCTTACGACTCACAGGAGGGCGGTAGGGGTATTCTACAACCCGCCCCTACACGGGGAAGGCCGCAATTCGAATCAACGTGTTAATCAATGAATGAACAATCAAATCAACCTCAACTGCGTTCATTTTGTCCACTCTGTTCAATCGAGGGAATGTCGATACTCGACCTTCAGTGGCGAGTCGTCCGCCACCCCCTGACCAGAGACCGAGCTAGGACTAGGTTGCCTTGCCTTCGGCCGGATGCCGCTGAGGACTGGTACTTACCTTACGGTCTTGAACCCGGTACCTCCATATAGATATTGCAGGACTCAACCAAGGGATCACAGAAGGCACATGTTTGTATACCTAACACATCCATATTAAAGTTTCCATTGTTGAAGGCGGTGCTTGGCAACAATGTAAAATGCAGCACTTGCCAACAAAGTGTGTGGAATATTCGTAAAGAAATGAAGGATTTGCACTAGATATGAATCCTACTAATATTACAAATGTCAATGTTTGTATGTATGTTTGTTACTCTTTCACGCTGAAAGGGTTTGTCGTATTTAGATGAAATTGTCTGTCCTGGATTAACAAACAGACTACTTTTTATCGCGCGAAAAAACACTGTTCCTATAATATACAAAAAAAATCTACCTTATATCCAAAAAAAAAAAAAAAAGAATACAAGAGTTTTTATTTTACAAAGCCTTTGACAGATGGCGCAAACTTGTAGAATACGTAGTTTTTAATAAATAAATCACCTGAATAAGCTTTTCCTTCTGACGTGGATTTATAAACGGTTTACGGGCCAAGCACACAAATCCGAAATACATGTTACACAAACAAACAAAGAAAGAATAAGTTTTTGAAACTTTCATTCAGTTCGAAATATGCATTTTTCTGCGCGTCTTTTTCCTCCTTCTATTTCTCATGTATTACATCCAGAAGAAGGATGTTAGAAATATCAATTTTAATTTTGTTTAATCACACTCATGAATAATGATATACTTTCCAACTTAATGGAATAAGGAAAGAAGATAGGGAAGACCCATGGATTACAGTACGCTTTTAATATATAGCGCTTTAGTGCTTTTTTTAAAATCTGAAAGTGTTTCAGATTTTCTTACTTCTTTTTCTCCTTTCCGTTATTTGATAACGGCCGATATATCTAGAAGCTCTTCAGAATTAATATAGGACGAAAATAAATTGTACCTTTTTGTAGGTTTTCACCACTAAACCTTCTCTTTTTCGTAACCATGGGCGGCCCGACACGGTAAGCAAGGTAATCATCGCATCGGGGCGCCGGCTTCGAAGGGGCGTCATGTCGAACTCAAAAACTAAGTAGAGCATAAAGGGGGCGTCTTTTTTACGTTAGCAGGTGGCGCTACTTATCCTAGTGCCGCTCCTGTTTGTAACCATCTTAATTTTGAATTCCATTCAGAATCTGCGATATTTCAGTGCCAAGGAATCCGGAGAGAAACACGAGATTTATTAAGAAGGCGAACCAACTGGTCGCCGGAGGCGGCTAGTAAGTAATATTACGATTTCAGTAAAAGTGGTATAATGTATCTTAAGCTTCCCAGCAAACACACACAGGTTCTCTGAACGTCTATTAACGTTCAGAAGACGTTTTATGAACGTTAATAGACGTTCAGAGAACCTGTGTGTGTTTGCTGGGTTATTTCCAAATAAATAATTATTATAATCTTAGTGGAAGATGTGATTTAAGACTTTGCCTTTAAAGGTATGGTATCAATAACTAGTTATGAGTTGTTTCAGTAGTAAGTGGGCGTAGCCAAGGGGGGGGGGATAGAGGGATCACAACCCCCCATGAGGAATTTTTTGCCATACAAAATGTATATTCTTCACTCCCTTATCACACACACGTATACATGTATGTGAGTTGCAGAAGTCGTAACACCCCCCCACCCACATGAAAAATTTCTGGCTACGCCACTGCAAACAGGGGCGGTCTTAGGATAAGTGGCGCCTCCTGCTAACGTAAAAAAGACGCCTCCTTTAATTCTCTACTTAGTTTTTGAGTTCGACATGACTCCCGAGCTACATTTTTACGAGCAAGAGATTTCTTTACCATGTTTTTTTTCCTTTTCATCTCATTAAATTTGACTAAACACAGTTGCGCATGAGAAGATTTCACAAAAGCTGGTCATACATTTTCAACCTACGTTTAATCTGCTCACTTCAATCGTTACATAAACGTAACGACAGAGATTCTCCTACAGCCAACGATATTTGCCTGCAGTGAGCGTGGCGATAATCTCATATACATACCGCACTAGAATGACTCTCTTGACAGATAGCTCCAGTCGATAGTGGACTTGTAAGGTACTAGGTGTGTGCACTGGTGAAAACTTGTACTCTTGATGAATTTAAACGTTTCAGTTATTATTGTTGCACGATGGATTAAAAAAAAAAATTATCGGTTGAAACTTCAATTCGATTTCAATTCCTTTTTAACATTTCCAAAATTTGTGTTCAGTTGTGTTTTACTTTTAATTGTCTGAAACTATTATTATTATTATTATTACAATGATATTATTACTATTATTGTTATTTTGTAAGCGCTTTAAAAAGTTAATTTAGAAGATTAATCAGTTGAAGCTTTAATTCAATTGCCATTCCTGATAAAAATCTTTGAAACACTAGGGGCCAAGGCCCCCAGACTCGCTATGCTCGCTTTTTGTATGAGGCATTCGGCCCCTAATCAGGCTTATTCGTAAAAAAAGACATAATTTCAACAGACGAAACTCGAAGACTGGATCAGATAGAATGTTACTGAGCTACACATTGCTTGGTTCTTGCATGTTCATTGGTACATAAAAATTTAAACTTCACACTACAGTAGACTCCCTCCCCCTCATAACACTGAAGATATTTTGTTATGGGAATCTGTGTTGTACGGGTCCTGAGCTATACTCCATCTGGAGAGCGGACTCCGCTTATAATCGCTGGAAAAATTATTTGCACTCTTCAGAAACACAATGATTTTCAATGTTGCCATTCAAAAGTTATATTAATTAGGAGCTAAAGCATAATAAAATCAGAACATCTGTTTCAGCTGTATTTTTAATAATGTAAAACCTACTGGACAACCTTGCGAATTTGCCACCCATTGCGATTTTTCATTATTTGGCGACTTGCGTACATGTAAAGTTAATAAAAGCTACGGAACAGATAGGATAGCTTGCCAACCATGGCGCCTTTTCATTATTTGGCGATTTACACATGCTCACAACCTATAATTACTGTTCATTTAAGGTTACGGGAAAACCGTTATCCATATTTTCATTTATATAATCGTTTGCAGATTGGCGTACTTAACACCACGAATTATACCATCTCGTCGCGCTAGCAAATATCCAAAGTGTACTATAACTGCTATAATGGCATAGTTAACGCCGCCAAATGTTTCTACTGGTAGCAAATAATCCAGCTGGACCGAACCGGCTTTAAAATAATCTTCATTTTAATTATTTTTCATTTTCAAGATATTAGTTATTCTGTTTTGAAAAATCGAACAATCGCTAATTCTATACTCCTGTTGTCTAAACGAACTTACTATTTGAAAATTGTCAACTTTGTGTAACACATTTTGAGTTACTTATTTCATATTTTGTAACCTATTTATAGAAAAAAACAGGTGATGCCTATTCTACAGCTTACGAAATATTATAACAATATATTAAAGCTGTTGTGAACTAATAGTATTTAAATATATGTAAAGCATATTCTATAGCTTACGAAATATTGTAATTGTAACAATAGATTAAAGCTGTTGTGGACTAATAGTATTTAAATATATGTAAAATTATGTGGCATACTTTTATGTCGCATTTTTGGGACACGTTTTTCATACAATTTTCAATAAAGGGAATGAGAGATAAAATTACATAGTCATTAATAGATGGAGAAAAGCTGCACAGAAAAATGTACAATTCCAACTGAATGAAAATTTCAAAAACTTATTCTCAGGTGCATTCAGCAGACGATAAATTATGATAAATTGCGCCAAGCAATAGAATCATCTCCTCAAAATCGCACAAAACCGTTTAATTTTTCGCCAAATTAAAAAGTTGCACATTTTAGTCTCAGAAAATTTCTAAATATATTTCTTTTGAGTATAAAACATTTCATTCCTGCTCTGATTTCCCATGCACACGATATTTTAATTTAAAAACAGCCTTACAAATAATCTAGACAAAAAAAAATCGTTATTCTTTTATTTTTACTTCAAGAGTCTGAATCGTTTAATAAACTTGTCGAATGTGGCAACCTACATAAGCTTAAACGTCGCTTTTTCCACTGTGGGGTTACAATTACGAAATGGCGGAAAGCAAAAATTAGCCTTTTGCGATACGTTTTTTATCGATAATCTCCTAAAATAATTCGAATTTTGAAAAAATCGCTTCGAGGTGTGTCGGGAACTGTCATAGAAAATTTCCGTACAAAATTTGGTAGGTCTACGACAGGGCCGTAACCAGGATAAAATGTTAGGTAGGGCTTTGAATCTAGTTTGGGGGGCGAAACAAATATAAGTATTAGTAGGCGGAAGGGGGGGGGTGTTTTTCAATTTGCACATTTTTTTTTCTAGAGTATTTGCTTCAAAAAACACCGTGTTTTTAAAATATTTAACATTCATTATGTTAATAATTTTTTCATTGAGATTCCATTAAAAATATTCAAATGATATTTTGAGTGAATGCAGTATTGGATATCGGTTAGAGTAATTTTTTGTACAACAATAATTCACAAGACGTAGTTACTAGTTAATTGTGCCTTTTGCAATCCATTAAATGCTATCCAATAATAATAATAATAAACTCTGTAAAATAAAAAAAATTTAACAATTAAACTTTGGAATAAAAATTTATTGAAAAGTGCATTTATTTTTCATTTTAAATATAATTGTAAGCATGGGCGCCGGCAGAATATTTCTCAGGGGTGGGGGGGCGGCAATGACTACTCAAGGGGGAGGCAAAGACTACTTCAACGTATGGTTACCATGTTGGAAAGAGCAAAAAAAGCAAGGAAAAACACTGCATACAAAAATCCAGGGGGGCATTGCCCTATGCTGCCGGCGCCCATGAGTAAGGATAAAATTGAAAAGAACTTAAAAGGAAACCGGCAGCTTCGTGTACTCGGAAAAATCAGAAAACCGATACTACATGCAGCTAAGAGCAGCAAAATAATTAACCGTATTTATAGAAATCTGGCCATTGTGATGAGAAATTCTCCCAAAACAACGGGCATTTTTTATGATGTAAAATTTAGCGATTGTTAAAAATCAGTCGTTTGTAGAATTTCGTATTTATCTGTAAATTTACAAAAAATTTTGAAAATCTCAGGGGGGCTGAAAGCCGGCTAGGTAGGGCTCAGCCCCCGTAGCCCCCCCTCTGTTTACGGCCCTGGACTACGATCACCCGTCTGCGAGCTACGCGAGACACATTCAAACAAACTAACTAACAGTTTACATATTGTTTTATTGATATAGAAGAAAGATAGTTTTTATTTTGGCGTAAAATAGGCGCAATTCTAATTCATGTTTGTAAATTTCACGCGTGATTTTATGCCAAATCTGGCAACCATTATGTTTATTTTTTTCAGTTTTTTATTAATATCTTCTAAAATAATTCGATTTTCAAAATTTAAGTCAGGCAGGTTCCTGCATGCTTAGCAAGTTCCTCGGAATTTTTCGAATCTGTGGGCACCTCAGTCGAAACTCAAATCCCCACGGTTTAGGAGGAGATAAGTCAACAAGCTTTGACGGCGACAGCGGCCTTTACTTTTTTTTTAGAATAGAGAGATTCTAAGGTTTGTGTTTAATCGAAGATTTTTAATTGTCCCAAAATCAATAAAACAGTGGAATACGAGTGGAGGGGGGGGGGAAGAAAAAAACATCTGTGTCGTGCTTTGTATCCCGAGCAAGGTTACGGTCACGAATAACAGTATCAATAAAAAAGAATAATCCCAGCAGCTGTGTGACGCAACGCACGCGTAGATTTCCGCACATACCCAGAGTTCCTTTACTGATATCGTCTGCTGACTTGACAGGGCTCTAATTTTCAGGTTTTTTTCTTCTTCCCTCCCGGGTTAATTTGAATGCGAACAACCTGGATTTATTCCTGTTATAATATCCCTCTCAACTGCTCTCAACAGTGACAGAAAGTTGCGTCAGATCTTCCATTTGATTGGCTTCTTCTAACTAAACAATCTAATCTGCTCTCCACCTGTAGGAATAATAATTCCAGGGCAAGTTAAAGAAAAGAAAGAATGTGGGCCGCTGTTTACTGGAATAAAACGCGGAATTATATATAAGTTCTTCAGCAACAGCATATTATGTATTTGTTTTATTTACAGGTGGACGTTGAGTTAAAATCGCTTACGAGTTTCATCAGATTGTTTATGAACTTTCAGTTCAAGCCAGTGGCGGTTCGTGACTTACTTTTTTTATGAGGGATGGGGAAGTAGCGGAGTCAGAAAAGTTTCGAGAGGGAGGGAGGCGATAAGTATGACGAAACATTTCATACACCCCCCCCCAAAAAAAAAAAAAAAAAAAAAAAAAACCTATTCTTTTTTTAATTTTGTACACACTCGAAAAAACTTTTAGGTTCAAGTGGACTCGCCTCCCCGTCCCCACTTCAAATTTGAATCTGCCATTGAGTGGAAATTGTTGTATCTCTCTATTCTAAAAAAAAAGTAAAGGCCGCTGTCGCCGCCGCTGTCAAAAGCTTGTCAGCGGATCTCCTCCTAAACCGTGGGGATTTGAGTTTCGACTAAGGTACCCACAGATTCGAAAAATTCCGAGGAACCTGCTAAGCTGATTTAAATTTCGAAAATCGAATTATTTTAGAAGATATTAATAAAAAACGGAAAAAATAAACCGAATGGTTGTCAGCTTTGGCATAAAATCATTCATTTCTTTGCAACAAAGCGTTTCCAAGTATCTAGAATCGCGTGAAATTTACAAACATGAGTTAGAATTACGCCCATTTTACGCCAAAATAAAAACTATATGAAATAAGTAACTCAAAATGTGTTATACAAAGTTGACAATTTTCAAATAGTAAGTTCGCTTAGACAACAGGAGTTTAGAATGGGCGATTATTCGTTTTTCCAAAACAGAATAACTAATATCTTGAAAATGAAAAATAATTAAAATGCAGATTATTTTAAAGCCAGTTCGGTCCAGCTGGATTATTTGCTACCAGTAGAAATATTTGGCGGCGTTAACTATGCCATTATAGCAGTTATAGTACACTTTGGATATTTGCTAGCGCGACGAGATGGTATAATTCGTGGTGTTAAGTACGCCAATCTGCAAACGATTATGTAAATGAAAATATGGATAACGGTTTTCCGGTAACCTTAAATGAACAGTAATTGTAGGTTGTGAGCATGTGTAAATCGCCAAATAATGAAAAGTCGCCATTGGTGGCAAGCTATCCTATCTGTTCCGTAGCTTTTATTAACTTTACATGTACGCAAGTCGCCAAATAATGAAAAATCGCAATGGGTGGCAAATTCGAAGGGTGTCCAATAGGTTTTACATTATTAAAAATACAGCTGAAACAGATGTTCTGATTTTATTATGCTTTAGCTCCTAATTAATATAACTTTTGAATGGCAACATTGAAAATCATTGTGTTTCTGAAGAGTGCAAATAATTTTTCCAGCGATTATAAGCGGAGTCCGCACTCCAGGTGTAGTATAGCTCAGGACCCGTACAACACGGATTCCCATAACAAAATATCTTCCGTGTTATAAGGGGGAGGGGGTCTACTGTAGTGTGAAGTTTAAATTTTTATGTACCAGTGAACATGCAAGAACCAAGCAAAGCGTAGCTCAGTAACATTCTATCTGATCCAATCTTCGGGTTTTGTCTGTTGAAATTATGTCTTTTTTACGAATAAGCCTGATTAGGGGCCGAATGCCTCATACGAAAAGCGAGCGTAGAGAGTCTGAGGGCCTTGGCCCCTAGTTTATTATGAAACTGCAGAGCATTCTGAAGAAAAGCAACGCCGGATCCCAGGGGTTCCTTCAAACACAGGACTGCATTTCTCATTAGGCTGTCTAATCCCGTGCCTAGAGCACAAAGTGATTTTTTTTTTCTTTTCTAAATCCTTTTTCACTATTCTAATGTTCTTAACGCTAACGTACGAAAGCTCAAAATAATTCAAATCATCTTTCCCATTTGGTATCTTTTGTAGTGTACTTGTGGAATTTGCTTGCGAATTAAAGGGAGGGGGCGATAAGAGCGCCCCCCCTCATCTAGATAAGAGTGATTCCATAAAAATATAAGAAATTCTATTTTCCTTCCATAAAATTGGACATAAATTTCAATTAGTCTCCCTCTCCCACAAAATTGCATTACTAGTAGCATCTCATAGTAAAATGTATTTAACTGTAATAAATTGTTGATTCACTATGAAAGATTCATTTAATTGTTCCATTTTCAATTAAGGGGAGAAGGTTGGAAAGGAGGGGGATGGAATTGTTTTGGTGTTGTCGACGGCTAAAATGTACTCGTTCGGGCTCGTAAACTAGTACGGGCGCCGTGCTCCTCAATACTTGAACCTGGAAGCAACGATGAGAACACAGAAAGGGAATCTTATCCATTCTGTCTTTCAGCGAAGAGTGCTGATAAGGGTAAATAATTCGTATGCAGTAGTAAGTACGTAAACAATTTCCATCGGAAAGTGTTTTATAATCAAAGTGTTCAAAATGTTTTATCTTAATTTATTCCCAAGAACTGGATAAAATTTGTAAGTAAAAATGTTTTAAGAATTTTTAAATGCAATTTTAAGCATACACATAAATACCATTGTTTACAAAAATCTTTCTTTCTTTTTACTTTTTTCGTTTAAGATTAAACACGATACCAGCTAAATCTATAAGTGAAAATGTGAAATTAAATTAATAAACAAAAGTGATGTGAAAGAAAAATATACTGCTCCGCATGGCTCTGACAACACACGTTCTTCTTTTTTTTTACAGTGTGTATGTACGTATATACAGGGTGTCCCCAAAAGGTGGTAACACGCTTTAATTCTTTCTCTATTAGAGATAAATGGGCAAGGTAAATTGAAAAAAAAAGTTCAAAATGAGGCAGAAAAGAAAAGATTAAGCCAAGAAAAAATTCCGCTAATTAATTTTATTAAGTTACACTTTTTTAATTTGTGTACAATTCCCGTACAAAAAAAAATTCCCAGTCACTAAAATGGTGATGTACAAAATTTCCGCCTTTCACCATAAAACGTTTTATCTTTAAATAAAAGATATCTTTAAATGAAAATGATCAAGGGCTATACAGGAATTTGAATATGATCGCTCAATGATAGAATGCAAAAAAGCATTTTCTTTCATAATTTCTACACGATCCCTGACACTCGATCATCCGACGAGATTTTTTTCCCCGCTTCGAAAGTTATTGAAAAGAGGTTTAAGTCAGCCTGTTCTTATCTTCACATCTCTGACAATTTTAAAGATATAATTCTCAAATTCTGTACAACACCTCATTAGTGTATAGGGCACATTTTATTAACTGGGATTTTTTTTTCTCGGGGGCACGTGATAGTCAACAATGTAAGTCAAATTTCCTATTTTAGTTTTGTGACTAACAAATTTAAATTTCGTAAAACACGGAATTTCAAAGCAATATGCGAAAATTTTATAATTCACGATTCATCATTAAAAGCTATATTTTATAAATGAAAACGACATAAAAAAAAAATACGGCTTTCTTTCCAACTTTTTTTGGGACCGACAGTTGAACGTGTTAACTCACACAACTATTCTGATGCACAAATTCGAATCAAAACTTTCCGCGCTTGGCGAGAAACGCGTTGCTCGCTTTGGCGCCGTTTTCTTATCCAATTGAATGATTGACAAGAGTTTTGATGGAGACGGACTCCATTTCAAGGCTACCGCGCATACATTTCCCTCTCCGGATTCGTCGATCACGGCATCGACATGTGCCGAGAGAATCCTTTTCTCTCTAAACGTTCTTTTTTTATCTTCTTTTTTTTTTTTTTAATGAGAAGGGAGGTTAGAGAAGGAAGTTTCATCTTTTGTGCGCGCGCGTATGTTTGTAAATAAACACTGTGGCCGTTTAATTGCGTTTAATTTTTCTAAAATGCTGACTTTTAATCTGTTGCGAAATAGTCAAATAAGTTCTGCCCTCCCTTCGAATTTCCTTGCGAGTATTACGTCACGCGAGATAGTTAGGAGATGACAGAAGTACGGGGTCGCCAGCACAAATGCTAAATGTTAAATTTTTGTGAAGGTTATGCTCTTAAATTCTGTACTTCGACTTCATATGCACTGTAAGATAGATGTAACTTATTAGGGGCAAGGAGGGGGTATTCAACCCCCCCCAAAAAAAAACAGGAAAATTCAGATATTACCTATTTGAAAATATTTTCTACAATATTAAGCATTTACCCCCTACCCTCCCCCCAGTGTTACATGCCAATTTACATCAATGAACTGTGAATTAATTTTTCTATGTAGGTTTTTCAGGGAAATTTCTATTCAGTGTGGGATATAGTCTTTTTTTTTTTTAGCGGGACAGGGGGGAAGGAGTCACTAATTTAAGGCTTATCTGACATAAGCAAACTGTATAGTCAAGCAAATACAGTAAAATCTTCCTTTATAAAAGTGTTGGTGGGGTAGGGTGGGGGGTGTAGACCCTTAGCCCCAGTAGCGTAGCCAGGATTTTATCTCGGGGGGGGGGGAGGGGCTGAGTATCAAATTGTAAGCTAAAGTTCAATTTTAAGTTAAATTTCAAATTGTAAGTTAAGTAAAGGGTCCCATTTCGAGAGGGGGCTGCAGCCCCCCCTCTGGCTACGCCCCGTCTTAGCCCCTACCTTGGATCCGCCACTGGTTCTACCACATGTTACAGAGTGTGTACCTCATATGCCCGCCGAAATAAGGTCTACTCACTTTTTTATTCTCTTCTATTGACTTCTGTATTGTATTCTTTTATTAATTCCTGAACACTGTTTACTAAATTATATTGCCAAAGTTCTATTTTTCCAAAGTAAATTTCATAGCTAAACGCCATTTTAGCTATGAAATTTGTTTTATTTTTCATAAAATTTTGATATAAAACAGAACATTTGAAATCGGGGCCCTTTCGAGCCTGGGGGCCCTGGGCAAACTTCCGATTCGCCCATGTGACAATAAGGCCCTGCGCCTATGTGTTGAACATGACATAGTTCCTCTTCCTTGTTGATGTTGGCCTTCTCAGGTGCTCATGCATTTTGCTTGGTAAGTACTGCCAAAGTAAAGGGTATCTTCTTCATTTAAAGGGAAATATTTACTACCGATGGGGAAAAGAAATCCAGTATTGCTACTACTGAAGGCTACACATGCTCGAATACTATTCGAATGGTGAAATCGCTACTACTATTCGGATATTCGAATAGTAAAATTGCAATTCCTATTCGAATACTTGAATAATTAAATACGTACTGAATACTACTCGAAATAGTGAATACTACTCGAATAGTAAAACCGCGAATACTATTCGAATAGAAATCGCGAATACTCTTCGAATAGTGAAAATCGCGAATATTCCCTATTCAATTATTGATTCTATTCGAATATTAGTAATCGATTATTGAAATTATTCAAATGGTACATTACTACCAGACAACTTTTAGGCACTGACGGATTAAAGGGAGGGAGGCGGAGGGGGCTACCGCCCCCTACAAGAGAAACGAAATTGCATTAAAAATGTAAGATGGCCTATTTTACTTCCATAAAATGGACATAAATTTAAACTAGTCGCCCCAATCAAGAAAATTACATTAAGTCATTGCATTCAGTCTAATGCATTTCCAAGAAAATTGCATTAGACTGGATGACAGAGAAACTGGAAAGTTTTATAAGTCTGGAAATGCGATTTTTAAAATATACATATATTTCTTAAAAGCGTTTGTCAATCAGATTTCCAGCACGGAATAAACTTCAGCTACAACCCCAAACAGGGAACTCAGCTCAGCTGTGAAAAGGTGAAACAACCATCTGCATCCTTTGGCGACAGATTTGGCGAAGGCCTCCGCTCGCTATTACACCGGCAGTGGGGCAATGGTTACACAACAAGCTTGCATCTCGGTGTTCTTTTTTCTTTTATTATTTTTTCGTTTCGCGCCGTTTCCCGTCTTTCCGTACAAAATCGTCTGTTTCAGAATCAGCCGGCATATTTCAGCTGTGAACCTCGAGGGCTGCAGACCCTCAAATTGCTTCTGCCAAAAATAACAGTAGAGAAGTTTTTAAATTTATTTCAATCGAACATGTGTATCCCAACTGCGAAGTGGACTTTTTTAGCCCTGGCAGTTCTTGTGCTGGTTTGTGCGTCACAAAGTCAATCCGATCCGACAAGTAAATATGATTTCTTTTTAAATAATAATTTCTTTTCAAATAATAATTACATATCATTATAATGATAAATTATTTTTAAAGGACGACGTGCAATAATTAGAAAGTTACTTATCTATTTTTGGAAAAGTATATGCTTCAGACCATTTTTTTCGTTCGTTTTATACTGTTATATATTATTTTAGAGGATTTTTATACTTTTCAGATGCATTTACATTTTTTTTTTAATTTAATGTCCACTTGTTTGAAATATTTCAGACTGTAAATTTTTTTTTTTTCAATCAAAAGTAAAAATATATACATAAAAATAATTTTACTTTTACTTTTTCGATTTTCTTAATTACTTGAAATAATATTTTAAGTACTTTTATTTAACATTAAAAAAAATTATTACAGAAACTACACAGAGATTGTTCCATTTGATCATGACACAGTCACATAAGAACTAAATCAATTTAATGGCAGATATTTTGTTTCACCTCTACACTTTTTCTTTAATTAGATTTTGTTTAATTATCAGTAATTAGATTTTGTTGAAATTATCAGTAACAATCATTTAAAATAAAGCACTGCCATTATTCAATAATTTTTTATTCTAATTTTTTAAAACTATTACGCGCTTAAGTACGTATATTTTGTCAGTTAATTTTACGCTAAATCAAGTAATAAATCAAGCACTATAACTTTGACGTGAAAAAAGTGCGCAAACATAAAAAAAATCCGTTAGAACTGTTACAATATTTTTAGCACGAGATCAAATACTGACTGAAGTATTCAAGCATTTTTCTTTTCATATAGTTTTAGAAATTGTAATTAGAACTTAAAAGAAAATTGTAAGCATTTTAACAAAAGCTTTTTCCTAGTTTCAGATGTATTTTCATTTTTACTTAATAAATAATGAATACATTAAAATTTGGATATTTTTTGCAGTTTTCTTTAATAATACCCTTTCATGTCTCAACAACTTAAATTTTTAAATTTTTTTACTGAATGTGCAGAAACAGATCATCTGAAGCTTTTATTTTCCAGCTTTGTAATTCGTGTAAAATTTTTATTGACCAAATATGTGTTTGTAGAGCTCAATAAACAGTTATTTTAAATTGTGTAATACTTGAAAATATATCTGTGGTATACCAAAGTGTGAACAATTTAAGCTGAGAACTTTTAAAAAAATCATTATATTCTTGTAAGGTCGACATAAAAAAAAAAAACGTTATAAGTTCTGCATTAACCAATAGTGCTACTGCTGAAGGACAAAATATAGTTTCTTGTTACAAATATTAATTAAATATCATAAACTTTTCAGATTAAAAAAATATTTTATGTTCCCGTTATTCTAGAAAAAAAGTCATTCAAATATTTTTTAATATACTATGATTAATTTATAAAGCTTTAGTTGGTATATTGCAGATCTAAAAAGGTGATATAAAGCAATGCATTTTTATTCTAATTATGTATCATTGAAAATTAAAAAAAAACTTTTCATAAAAAATTAAATACGTATCCCTCTAATATACTTTCATTGTAAAAATAATAGAAAAATACTGATTCCATTTCAAAACGCACTTGTATTAAAAATTTAACCTCATCATTTCCCATTTTGAACAAATTTGCGACAGAGGTGGCCTTATTCAGACTTATTTATTTTAATGTTATTTAAAAGAATTTTCTTGTTTTGTAAGCAGCATAAGGCTACTGGAAGTTGCCCAAAGTCCACTAAATTTGAAAAAAAAAAACTTATTTAAACAAGTATAATTTTTTTCTAAAGTTAAAAATATTCTTTTCTTAAGTTAAAAAGCTTAACCATTTCAGACTCTGCGTCCATAACTGAGGACACAAAAATTGGTACCTCTACTGTTGCACAGGATTGATGTCCTATTTTGTGCACATAAAGATAAACTATTTTACCAGAAATTTAACATTCAAGACTTTTTATTTCCTTGTTTTTTTAATTACAAATTTAATCTGTATTATCATAAAAATTATTTAATTCAAAGAGAAATTATTTAATCAGATCTAAAAGGATTAAATAGGTGTCATTTTAAAAAAAAATTCCTGTCTCCATTAATTTTTTTAGATTAAGTTACATTTTATTTTATTTTATTTTATTTTATTCATATAATTTTATTTATTTTTTAAATAATTACCTTTTTTTATTTTTTATTTTATTTTTGTTTAAAAAATGTAACTAAAAGTTATTAAAAAAACTTTTTAATTAATATATTTAATATATATATAGAGAGAGATAGATATATAAATTGTTCTATAAAAAATGTACATAAATAAAAATGAAAACGTAATTGATATTGATATTGAAAACAGCAAAGAAATGTTGATAAATTTTAAGGTTGACACAGCTAACCCCCCCTCTCCCCCCACTATCGAGGGGGGGGGGAAAGAAAGAAAGAAGCATTCACACATATCCATCTTTGTCTTTCTCCCTACATCTTTCTCCTACTATCAGTTGCTTTTTCCTAAGATTTAGATCCGAAAGAAAAAAAAATATCTTTGGGAATAACAAGAATTTATCTGTTTACCTTATGATATTTGAGGTAATAAAAGTATGAATAATCAAGAGAAATACTATCCCATTCGTTATCTCGAAATCCTAATTTGGAGGGGGATTCCGTTGATGTCATTGTGTTGCAGTTCTAGAAAATGCACTTTATTTTACAATTTAACCCTTCGTGTGACTGTCATGTGAAATTCCGTTCAGTGACTTACAGGTTTCCCTGCAATGCATCGAAATTTTTTGCTTATTAAATACATAAACTGTATTTGACCTTAATAAATATTAAGTAAGAGCTGATTTTGTTTTGGTTACAGTTATTTTATCTAAATTGCAGGGTTTTAAAAAAGCCGTTGTTTTTTCTAAAAAAAAAAAAAAAAGAAAACTCAACCCAGGTGGGTTTATTGGGTATTTTTTGGTTTAATTAAGATTTTTTTTATAGTATAACACTTTTTGGATTAAATTTTAGAGTTTTATTTCAAAACAGAATAATTTTAGTCTAAAAAAACTTTCATTAGAAAATAATAATTAATTAATTAATTAAAATATAAAAATAACTTTAACTTTAATGCAGTACTGTATCTTCTTCTGCTGGCGTTTATAAAGTGCTCCTAATTTGTTTTATGACCATAGATAAAAGTATATTATTGTTCGCTTAAAAAATATGTTGTTTTTGATTGGCTGTTTTCTATTACTTTTTAAATTTATGAACTTTTAATTTTTTTTTACTTTATGTTTTTTAAGTCATAGTTATATTTTCTAGTTAGAATATAAGTCAGTAAACCCTTTTCAGGCCAAATTACTGCTGAACTACTATTTATTTAATAATTTTCTTTATAGTTATTCATTTTTGCTTTAAATATATATTCCTTTTTACTAAAAAAATCTAGAATTAATATGTCTGATATTAAATCCCACGTAAACAATGTATAATGAAT
>JAWZYV010014261.1:0-174702 GCA_038373885.1 Cheiracanthium punctorium
GTTTAAGGTATGCGGAACATTGACGTTTAACAAAGAATTTTTCATAGCCATGTTGGGGGGATTGAGATTCGGACCCGACCGCACCACCCACCACGGAGCCCAACGAGGGGGTGTGCAATTGTACACCAGTGCTAATCAGGTCTATACGCGCTCAGTACATCCCTTAGGCAGCGTCCACCCTTAACGACGTGCCCAGTAGATGTCCGATTGCTTGATCCCTAGCAGTTGATCGAAATCTGTACCACCAGCCGATTGATATACAGGGGAACGCTGTATACCTCCCGTTTACCCGAAACCGAGGCCAAAGCAATGTGTTGAGGTTTCTCCCGTGTCTGTGGAAATTCCGTAATGATGATTTCCTTTACGGGAACACCCCTCAATTACCAGGATCCCCATTTCCGGGGACACGGGTCTCCACGCACGGCAAACACGTGGGCAGTTTAACCGCCAATAGAAGCTGACGGCACAGAGCGACCGCAGCTTCTAAAGGGGGGCCCTCACCTCCAAGGAGGAAACTACACTGAGGGAGAAAGCGAAGGAGAAAGCAAAGTAGAGAGGAGGGTAAACAAAAGAGGAGTGAAGGATCGCTGGGGCCCCGGGATTGCGACACCCGTGAAAACCTAAAGAAGGTCTTCCCCCTGAGGGGGGAATACTTTTTCAATATGAAACGATTAGCCAATAAAGTCAAGGTAGAAGATGCCGCATTGATGAAATACGTAATAAATGGTATCAATGAAGATGTTTATAAAAAAGCTTCTCTGTACGGAAGCCAAAATTTGGCTGAATTTAAGAACAGGTTAAAAATTTTTAAGCAAATGCAGTCAGATGAACGAAAAAATAAAATTCCTAAGAGTAAATTTGAGCAAAAACAAAAAATGTATGATGCTAAAGCTAAACCGAATCTTGAAAATACTACTTGAAAATACCTGTTTCAACCCAAATTCGTTATTTTTCCTGTGGTATGTTGGGACATAAGTCAAAATTTTGCAAACATAAAGATAAAGGCCTTAAATGTTTTGCTTGCAATTCTTTCGGACATAAATCTAATGACTGTGTAAAACGTACTGTTAAGATGGAAACTAAATCAGAAGCTATTCATGAAGTACAACCAAATTTTTTCTCAGAAATGCAAAAACAAATATCAATTCTAAATATCCCCATAAACTCTCTTTTTGATACAGGAAGTAAAGTGACGATTATAAAAGAGCATATTTATAACAAATTACGTAAACCGACTTCAATCCCACAAACATGATTTTTGCCGGAATCGGCGCAGGTGAAATGAAACCTTTTGGCTATTTCAATACAACTATTTCTATTGATAACCACACATTCCAAACCGATGTATTTGTTGTCGGTAATAATTTAATTGCTCCAGACGCAGTAGTCGGAACTGACGTTATTAAGCAAGGCGAATTCACGTTTAGTGCTGAAGGCATTCAAATTAAGGATAAGACCAATGAAAAATCTTTCATCCATGCAATTACTGCTATCGAAAATAAAGACGAAATGGATCTAACTCACATTCAATGTCCTGAATTGCGAGGCGAAGCTGCGCAGATAATTTATTCATACAAATCACACAAAACAAAACACGCTAACGTCAGCATGCACATTGTTGTAAAAGATGATATTCCAGTAGCTTAACGACCGCGTAGATTTTCCATGCCGAGAACGACGAGATTCGACGTCAGGTGCGTAAATTATTAGATGAAAACATAATCAAACCTTCAACTTCCGACTACGCATCGCCGGTCGTATTAACAAAAAAGAAAAATGGCGAATATAGAATGTGCATCGATTACCGGAAAATAAATAAAAAAAATTATCAAAGACAGATTTCCCCTACCACTAATTGAGGACGTCTTAGATAAGCTGCGCGATGCAAAAGTTTTCACGACGTTGGATTTAAAAAACGGGTTTTATCACGTAGATATCGAAGAGGATAGTAAAAAATATACATCTTTTGTGACTTCATAAGGCTTCTGGATGTTTAATAAAGCCCCATTTGGTTTATGTTTATCACCAGCAGTTTTTCAACGCTATGTTTTTCAAGTGATGCACGAGCTATTACAAGATAACACCGTCATAATATACATGGATGATATCATTATCCCATCAACTGATATGCAGCAGGGAATACAGAAACTAGCACGTGTGTTAAATACGGCATCAAAATATGGTCTCGAACTCAATTTTAAAACTTGTCACTTTTTAAAACAAAAAATTGAATTCTTGGGTTATATCATACAAAACGGAACGATTCGCCCGTCACCAGACAAAACTAAAGCCATTCAAAATTTTCCAGAGCCTCGTACCGTAAAACAAATTCAACAATTCCTTGGTTTAACTGGTTATTTTCGAAAATTTATTAAAAGTTATTCAATATAATCGCTAAACCTTTGAGTGACTTGTTAAGACAAGATGAACCTTTCGTTTTCGGTCCAGATCAGCAGCTAGCTTTTCAACGATTGAAGGACGCGCTTTCAACAGATCCACTCTTACATCTATTTAGCCCAGGTGCCAATCTCCAGTTACATACGGACGTTTCTAAACACGGATACGGAGCCATTTTGCTCCAAGAGTCTCCAAATGGATATCACCCAATCTACTACATGAGTAAGAAAACTAAACCGCACGAAGAAAATTATTCTAGTTTTGAATTGGAGGTATTAGCTATCGTTGAAGCACTTAAAAAATTCCGTCACTACTTACAGGGAAGTTTTATACAAAATTGTAAATGGTAAAGTTACTAGTTGTACCAGCTTCGATGCAAACTAACCTAATTAAAAAAATTCATGACAAAGGACATTTTGCTGTTCAAAAAAACAGAAGACATCTTAAAACTTGACTATTATTTTTCTCAAGTAAAATTGAGCATGTCCTAGCTAATTGCATTCACTGCATTCTAATAAACAAGAAACGAGGCAAGGGAGAAGGTTTCTTGCACCCAATCCCCAAAGGTGACACGCAACTGCACACATACCATCTCGATTTTCTGGGACCCCTACCATCGACTAACAAAAATTATAACCATCTATTCACTGTCGTAGATGCTTTTAGCAAATTCACGTGGATTTATCCTGTCAAATCGACTTCTACATCGGACGCATTGACTAAGTTAGAGATTCAGAAAAGTATATTTGGCAACCCATCACGCATAATTACTGGCCGTGGAGCGGCGTTTACATCAAATGCTTTCCAAGAGTACTGCAATAACGAATCTATTGAGCACGTAAAGATCACTACAGGTATACCACGTGCAAACGGGCAAGTAGAACGTATCCATGAAACTTTAATCCCTGTGTTAAGCAAGCTTTCAATAGATGAACCCGAGAAATGGTACAAACATGTCCCAAACCTGCAAAGAATTCTAAATAGTACCATAAGTTCGTCCACCAAATGGTCCCCATTTGAAGTGCTTATCGGCATTAAAATGAAGAATAAGGAAGACAACAAAATACTCGAAATTTTGAACGAAGAATATACATCACACTTTATTCAGGAAACAGAAAAACTGCGTGACGACGCTGAAAAGAACATCTTAAAAGTCCAGGAAACGAGTAAGAAACACTTTGACAAAAAAAGGAAGACACCCACAAACTACTAAAAAGGTGATTTGGTAGCGATCCAACGCACGGAACTCGGAACTGGCCTTAAATTGAGACCCAAATATTACGGGCCATACCGAATTAAAGCATGCAAACCGAACGATAGGTATGATGTGGAAAAAGTCGGGAACCATGAGGGACCGAATTCGACTTCAACCGCCGTGGACTTTATGAAGAAATAGTCCACCAACATCACCTAATTATTTTCCGCTTCTGACTAGAAAAACTCTCGATAATGACTTTTTATTCCCGGACTTGACAACTTTCCCAAATATCACGGTCGAAGACAATCACATTTTTTTCCCCCACTTTTTTTAGCACAGCTCCAAGACGTATTTCATGACGATGTCGAAGACGAAGGGCACGACGATTTGATTAGAAGCCTAGCCCACGTTTTTCCCGTCTTCTCGTTTTTTTTTTTTTTTTTCTTTTTATTTTCAGGACCTCAGACGATAATTGGGTCCCCCGACGCCTGCTGATGACCTCGACAATGAGGCGGATGACGCCCGGCCAAACACGAGGACGAATTGGTGCCCACGAGAGCCAAGAACGACTCCGAGCAGGATGGCCGAATGTCAAGGCCAGGCCTGCGAAGCCCTCACGAATGACGCAACACGAGAGACTCAACACCAGCTCTCAAAGCGAAACCCGGTAAGGCCCCAACAGCTTTACCCCCTGATTAAAAAAATGGAAACGACCTCAACACGAAAGAACTCTCACCCCTTTGTTAGGTTGGTTGGTTGGTTTGTTGGTGTTTATTGGCACAAGGTCCAAAAAGGACATGCTGCGCCAGACGATGAGTTAAAACGATATAATGATGCAACCAGGTAAAAAGCTATCACAAAACCTAGTAAAAGCTAAAAAGTAAAGACTAAAAAGGTGAAAAGTAAAATTCGATAAGTGTTAAAAGTAGATAAAAGTGGAATAAAGGCATCTGGATGGGGGGTCCCCATCCTGATACTAGTCAGACAAAATTAGGTACTTCACACTGAGTAAAAAATATTGGTACGCCTAAGAAAGGCAAACAGATTCCGATGCGGGGTTTCACCCAAAATATCGTCAAGTTTGGGATGAGAGAAGTTAAAAAGTGCTTGGTAAAAACTATTAAAAGCAGTGCATGAGGTTAAAAGATGACGAATGGTGAGGTCAGTATGACAATGGGGGCACTCCGGAGCAGGTTCACCTAGCAGTAAGTGTTTATGGGTTAGTCTCGTGTGTCCGATGCGGAGACGTGTCAGAATGACATCATGCTTGCGATTGGGATGAGAGGGCCAGTGGTTGAGAGATGGGTGTATCTGATACAATTTATTGTCTATTTCTCTATTCCATTCGCTGATCCAATGGTCTTGTATGGGATAGGATATTCCTGATTTTATATCGCTGTAAGGCAGAGGGCAGGGATAAGGAAGGTTAGCTAGTTTGGCCAGAGAGTCAGCTTCCTCATTGCCCTGTATTCCGGTGTGACTCGGTACCCAGCAGTAAAGGATATCATAGCCGTTAACTGTTAGTTGTCTGTGCATATAGAGGACTTTACTAATATAGCTATTTGAAGGAGAGTCAGAGTGGAGGCCTCTCAGAACGCTTAAAGAGTCTGTATAGATTATAAAGCGTTTTTTGTCTGAGGTAGAGATGAACCGGAGGCTTTCATAAACGGCTAAAAGTTCGGCAGTGAATACAGAACAAAAGGTAGGGAGAGTATAGCTGCATGTGTGAGAACGATCGGTATAGGCAAAGCCAACATGGTTTTCAGACTTTGAACCATCCGTGTAGAGATTTTCATACTTATAATATTTGGCTTTGTGGTCGTGGAATAGCTGTTGATATATTAGAGGATCCGTATTCTGTTTTGTGAAACTTTTGAAAGGTTGTAAGTAGTAGACATATGGAGTGTCCCATGGTGAAATTTCAAGATGCGAGCCAGTAGAGACCCTTACATCAGCTAAATGGGTACCCATAAGACTCCGGCGACTTCGGAGTCCAAAAGGAGGGATGCAAGATGGACGATTTTGGTAAAAGCGATCCAGGTGATTATCTAAAAAAGAGGACTTTAAGGGGTGTGAAGGATGAGAAAGTATCCGGAAAAATGTAGTGAGTGAAATCTTATGACGAGTATGAGTGAGGGATGGCTCATGACAGATTATGTAAAGACTCTGGACTGGAGAAGTCCTAAAAGCTCCGGAGCAGATACGTAGTGCGGTATGATGCACAGTGTCAAGTTTTCTTAAAGCTGTCTTGCAGGCCGATCCATAAATGCTGCAAGCGTAATCCATTTTTGAGCGGATAACAGCACGGTATACACGCAACAAGGCATCACGCTCAGCCCCCCAAGAGGTATTGGAAAGCACCTTTAAAATATTCAAGTTCCTTTCGCATTTGCTGCGAATGTAGGAAATATGTTGAGCGAACGTGAGTTTCTTGTCAAAGAAAACACCTAAAAACTTGGCAGAATCCCGGACTTCTATTTTGGACCGGCCTAAGTAAAGTTCTGGATCTGGATGGATCCCACGCTTCCTGCAAAAGTGGATGGCTACTGTCTTGTTGGCAGAGATTTTAAAGCCGTTAGTGTTAAAGCAATTTAAAATGCGTTTGATGGTATTTTGTAATTGCCGTTCTAAGAGACGCATGTCCTTGCCCTGGCAAGAGACCTGTAGGTCATCTACGTAGAGGCTACTACTTACAGTGGTTTAGAATGTCATTAATGTTTATGGAAAAGAGGGTGACACTCAGTACAGAACCTTGAGGCACACCCTCTTCTTCAGTGTCCAGTAATTTTACTAGTGAAATTACTGGACACTGTGTTATCTATGCGGACCCTGAAATTTCGTAGAGAAAGGAAGTTTTGTATAAAAACAGGCATATTGCCACGGAAGCCCAAGGTGTGGAGGTCACGGAGAATACCGTACCGCCATGTCCTGTCATAGGCTTTCTCTATATCAAAGAAGATGGACACTAAATGATTTTTTCGCAGGAATGCGTGACGGATGTTGGTCTCCAGATTTAAAATGTTATCACTGGTGGACCTGTCTTTACGGAAGCCACTCTGAAAAGGGTGTATATGGCCCTGGCCTTCTAAGACATAAACTAGGCGAGCATTAACCATCTTTTCCATCAGCTTACACAGGCAACTGGTAAGAGCTATGGGGCGGTAATTATTCGGATCAGATGCATCTTTTCCAGGTTTAGGAAAGGGAATGACCACAGCATTCCACCAGAAGGAAGGAAATGCATGCTCATTCCAGATTCTATTGTATAGGTGTAGAAGATTAAGTAAAGAATTGTAGGGTAGGTGTTTTAACATTTCATATGTGATGCTTTCTGGACCAGGGGAGGTATTTGATGACTGCTTTAGGTACCTCATGAGTTCATTGACGGTAAACATGCTATTGTAAGGAAAATGGGAAAGCGTATTAAAATTTAATTTATACCTTTCGGATTGTTGTTTATATGGAAGGAAGGTGTTTGAATAGGAGGTACTGCTAGAATTGAAAGCTAGGGACTTAGCGATAGTGTTGGCTATCTCTTTTGGGTCAGATATTGTGGAGTTATTGATGGAAAGGCAGGATATAGGATGGTTATTGTAGATGACCATTGTCCTTTTAGTTTTAGTCCACAGTTCTTTACTGGAAGTAGATGTGGTGATACTGGACACATAGTCAATCCAGGATTCCTTTTGTGAATGCCGGCGTATTTTACGGGCGCACCTTTTTACTTCCTTGTACGTAGTATAAGGAAGTAATGTGATCCCGAAAAATTTTGGGGGCCAAATTTCGACATAAAAACCGATTTTGACTACCTCTAAATTGAATTTTAAAAATTTTTTCGATGCATCTCATCGTAGGCTAGCATGCACGATCATATTAACGCGTCTGCAACTCATTTTGACCAGTGGCGAGTCTACTGTGGCCAGTTTTTCCATGCCGTCTGTACGTACGTACGTACGTGTGTACGTACGTACGTACGTATGTATGTAACTCGCATATCTCAAAAACTATTGGTCGTAGAATGTTGAGATTTGATATTTAGGATTGCTCTATGATCTAGTTGTGCACCTCCCCTTTTGGTGGCAATCGAATGGATAGTTTATGTACAGGACCGCCCAAAAGTTTCGAAATACATTACGCTCTATGGGCCGAAATTCATTAAACTCGCCTAACTCAAAAGCTATTAGGCGTAGAATGTCGAAACTTCATATTTTGGATAGTTGTAACATCTAGTTGTGCACCTCCCCTTTTGGTGGCAATCGAATGGATAGTTTATGTACAGGACCGCCCAAAAGATTCGAAATACATTACGCTCTATGGGCCGAAATTCATTAAACTCGCCCAACTCAAAAGCTATTAGGCGTAGAATGTCGAAACTTCATATTTTGGATAGTTGTAACATCTAGTTGTGCACCTCCCCTTTTGTTTCCATTCGACTGGATAGTTTATCTACAGGACTGCCCAAAACATTCGAAATACATTACACTCAATGGGCCGAAATTCATTAAACTGGCATATCTCAAAAACTGTTAGGCGTTGAATGTTGAAACTTTATATTTAAGATTGTTGTAACATCTAGTTGTGCACCTCCCCTTTCGGTTCCATTCGACTGAATAGTTTATCTACAGGACCGCCCAAAAGATTCGAAATACATTACGCTCTATGGGCCGAAATTCATCAGAGCGTTTTTTAGAGGTATTGGGCTATTTCAAACGACTCAGAAGTGATATATGCTGTAAAGAGTTAGAAAATGAATTTCTCTATTAAAAAAAGTGCCTTTATCATTTATAGTTCTGCTACAGGAACACTCAAAAGATTTCCAATACATTACGGTCAATAGCAATTTTAGGGGCATTCATCCATTTCAAGCACAATACCGTCCTACCACATAAGTTAGGTAATGGTCCGACCACGGTCACGTGCCTCCCTCAAGAACTATGCCAAAAGTCGCCAAGCTTGGCGACTTTTGGTGTACGTGTGTGCATATTTAACTCTCAAATCTCAAAAACTATTATGAAATTTCATATATAAGAATGTTGTAACATCTAGTTGTGCATCTCGATATTTGGTTCCAATCTACTGGAGAGTTTATTTACAGGACCACCGAAAAGAATTTCAGTACCTTAATGTCTATGGACATCTTCATTATAACACAACTGTAGACAGTCATTGTTTGGTACATGCCCAAAATCTCGCCGTCTGTCCTCGACCTTGGCGAGTTTTGGCGAAATATCGCCAAATTTGGCGATAGTCAGTCATTTCGTCCATGCCCAAAGTATCGCCATTTGTCATCGTTCTTGGCGAGTTTTGGCGAAATATCGCCAAATTTGGCGATAATCTGTCATTGTTTGGTTTATGCTTAAAATCTCGCCAAATGTCGTCGACATTGACGAGTTTCGCCGAAATATCGCCAAATTTGGCGCCAAAAATTATTTCCTATTTTGTATAACTCTAAAACTTTAACCCGTAGATTTTTTTAACTTTGTATTTAGAACTATTGTAATATCTAACTGTTTTCAATATCTTTTTTGACAGCAATCGACTGAGAATTTATTTACATGGTGAGCCAAATGACTTTGAATACATTGAGGTGTATAGATGCATTCAATTCATTGAAGGTCTGTGCTCACTGACTACTTTGGCTATCCCCAAAATCTCGCTGACTATCTCAAGTTTGTCGGCTTTTGGTGAAATATCGCCAAATAAAGTGTCAGAAGGAAATCTTTCAAATTGAACTCAGCTTGGCGATATCGAAATACTTGGCTAGAAATTGCTAAACCTTACTATTATTGATATTTTATCTCTTTCAAACAAATAAATTTAGAGGAAGTGCGTCGAAAATATTTTTGATCTAATGGACGTGCAAGGAAGTCATGTGTTGGACACATCAGATTTTTTAGGAATAGACATTTGAGGAAGAGCTGCGCCCCTAATCAAGTCGATTACCGTATGCTTATGTACGACGATATATAACGACGAATAATGTAAATTTTATTTTTTTTATCATGTACATACTTGTAAATATAATACTAAAATATTAACTGAAGTAGTTATTCATCCCTAGTCACCAGCCTAGTATTCACTCTTAATATATATTTTCTTTTTCTTTTCAGGTGAGCCTCAGAGCTCTTTAGCATTTCAGTTCAGGGTAGCACAGAATACAATCAAAGGATTATTACCTGTTGTCTGTGATGCCCTGTACGAAGTGCTAAGGGAAGAATATCTTGCCGTTCCTCAAAGTGAGCAGGATTGGAGGGACATCGCTCAGAAATTTGAAGTACGATGGAATTTCCCATTGTGCATTGGTGCACTAGATGGGAAACATGGAAAAATTTCTCCTCCTCCACGTTCTGGCTCACTTTATTATAATTATAAAGGAGATTTCAGTGTTGTCTTAATGGCATTAATTGATGCACAGCTGAAATTCATTTATGTTGATGTAGGGACAAATGGCCGTATCAGTGATGGAGGTGTCTGGGGGAAATGCAGTCTCAAAATGGCAATTGAGGAAGGTGCTTTGCATATTCCTAAATCAGGAATTTTACTAAACACAACGGAAGCTCTTCCTCATGTCATTGTTGCAGACGATGCTTTCCCACTGACACCTTACTTACTGAAGCCCTAACCAGGGAGAGCACTGACGCAGGAGAAGCGAATTTTCAATGATTGATTGTCAAGAGCAAGGCGGTGCTCTGAAAATGCATTTGGAATTCTCACTGCGAGATTTCGAATATACAGAGCACCCATAAATGCTTCTCCTGCCAAAGTCGAAAAATTTGCTCTTGCCACTTGTGCCCTACACAACTTCCTAAAAGTGAGGCAAGAAAATATTTACATACCTGCAGAGAGCATTGATGTCGAAGATATCACCAACAAAACAATAAGACGTGGCTCTCACCTTGACTTCTCAAATAATATGGTGAAATTAAAACATGTCCCAACTAAGCCACACAGCCAAAACCATTCAACAGGCTTTTACGAGTTATTTTAATGGTACAGGAACTGTGCCATGGCAAAATAAAATGTGCACTTTACATTAATAAATATACTATGTGATTTTTATTTATTTCTACCATTTTAGCTTTATACCCATCAATAAATTTAGATTATGCCAAACAATGTATTGTAGATGTTCACTGCATAACACAAGCACACATAAATGAAATAATTTTTTCTAAGTTAGAAGTGCGTGTTATACGTTGAGATATATACGGTATACGCTTGTGTAATTGATAATCCTTTCAATAAGGTTGTTAGTAAAACAAAATGCTCCATGTTTTCTTTAGTAGAAACTGTTTCAATTGACATAATTTATCCTGCCAATATTTCATTGTGACAACAGCTGACAAATACCCAAGCTGAAACATAAATTTTTGGCAAGAAAGAAGTTTGAGTAATGTCTTAAATGTACAATATTAATGTAAAAAATGAATTTAAAATTTTAAGTTTATTTTACTACTAATGTTCTTATTAATGTTAATAAATATTTGCTAATGTGTCTATGATAAGAAATAGTACTAAAAAATAGGTTTTATTTTTAGTACTTAACTTGCTACTAAATTTTCTGTTTCCATTGAATAGGGGGAAATATTTCTTTTAGGGATTAAATAATCATTATGTCTTAATCAGTTTAGCAAATATGAACCTTCATTTATGTACAAATATAATTTATATGTAGTTTAGTTCATGAATTTAAAAAAAAAAAAAAACTACAAACTGCTGAAAACTGTAAATGATTAAGCAGAGGGGGACAAAAGAAAGAGTGAATATTCTTTATTAGGAGCATACAGTTTTTATGAGGGGTAGTCTATAATTTCACCTATATTTTCATTAAAAGGTAACCTATAGGGGTAACCATCAGGTAACCTATAATTACATTAGAATAGGCGTCTCAAGATTATTGATCTTTCTCTTGTAACTGTAATGAAAGGCGCTAGGAATAGATTCACTTTTTCTCCACTTTGTTTTGTCTTTGAATGAAGATTTCCAGTTAAATAAGAACTTTGAACATTTGACCCTCAACTATTGTACGAAAAAATATGCCTCAGTGCAGTCCTAGTTGTTTAACAGGAGCTGGGAGAAACAAAAATGTGTGACCTTGAGACACCTATTCTGATGAAATGCGCTATAATCTCTACTGTACAAGACTTGCAATCACAAATTAAGATTTTCCCAAAGGGCTAAAACATTTCTATGGAGGACTTAGCCTCGCCTAAGCTTTTAAGGGAATAGGTGCAGGTCCCCACTAAAAATAATCTTAAGATTTTCTTTAAAAAATGCCCTATTCTTCAGATATACCTCAGAAATTTTAGTTATTTGAAGATTGAACTTTATCGTCAAAATATCTGCACACTGTTTTCAGACATTCTATAGACATTTTAAATATCCTAAAACAGAAGACATCTGTCTTTAAATTTTCTTAAGAATTTAAAGACAATCTGCAGGTGTAACTTTATCTTTAAGATATTGGCAGATTTTTTTGGCAGACATCGAAATTTATCTACAGATATTCTACAGAAACGCTAGAACTTAAAAATAAAAAAGGTGATTGCCTTCAATATTTCTGCAGTTTTATACAAAGTTTTGAGTTTGTGCATCCGCAAATTTACTTATAAACATGTGGTCTCTTTATGAATAAGACAATTTGTTTAAGCCTGAGTTGCAATAACAATATTTTGTAATAAGAAGGAATATATATTAAATAAGGCATTTCTTGTGTTTTCTTTCAATAAGAAATCCAGCAACTAGTCTGTAAGTAGTTCAATATATATATATATATATATATATATATATATATATATATATATATATGGAATGTAATGCATTGATTTTGTTTTCAATGCATAAAAATAATTTGAACTAATTTTATCATTTGTAAAAATTTAAAACATAAATAAATACCAGCAAACAACATTTTTAGTGAAATATTTTAGTGGGTTGTATAGTTTTATAGCAATTACGCATTCATGATAAAAATAAAGAGCAATATTGTTTTAATTTTATAATTGTTTTTCAAGTTCTATAAAAAGTGACAATTTAAAAGGTTTTGAGAATAATATAATTCCTATTCATTTGCAATAAATGTGGAGTTTGAAAAATCATTCAATCTTCTGAAGGGAAGATGACTTTATAAGCATATAAAAAATGAAACTTTTTACACTGTTTAAAATATATCATTTTTGTTAAGTATTTTCCTCTTTTCACCTCTCTCCATAATAATACAACATTTATAAAAACTTATTTTCTTTACTAATGCGAGAGTGGAAAGAATTAGGATAAATTTATATGAACACAACTGGTGACTTATGTATCAAAATAAAAAATGCGAACTTACATTCATGCCTGAAAAAAATATTTTTTTTTCTATTTTGGGGGGGGGGGGGGAATAATAAGTAAGCGGACAGCATATAAATTTGAGCAGTTATTCAAAGTACTAAACCTTATTAACAGTAAAGTTTTTTTGTATTTATTTATTCATTATCAGTATTTTTTTCTTTTTTTTTGGGGGGGGGAGTAAATTAAATGAAGTAATATTTTATGTATTCTCCATAGAAAGCATAATGCAATTATTTGTACAGGATCATGCAAGGATTTTAAGAACATAAGAATTGCATATAAAATGCAAGCTTTCATACAGGATCAACTTATTAATATTTATATATTACAGATAACTTATATTTTTCTGCATAAGGAAATGCATTAGTTAAATGGGACAAACTAGAAAATTAATTAAATGAAAATAGATTATTTTCAAAAAGAAAATTTAGCAATTAAAAGAAGGTCTCTACTCATCTCAAAGTTAATGAAGCAAACTAAAAAGTTGACTACTTTTATAAATTAAAGACAACACAAAATAAATAAAAGTGATTTATTAAAAGATTAAAAACTTTTTTACAAAACATTGAAACAAACATATATCTGTACAAATAAGTACACAATTCCACAAGTAAAATGTACATTATAAAAGACATTCAAATATTGAAATATTCTTGAAACTAAAGATTCTCATACTGCTTGCTTCTTTTACTACCAATCCCTTGAAATGTCCCCCCCCCCCCCGCATTCACAACATAAAAAAAAGTACATAAAAAATAAAGAGGAATTGAACGTGCATGTGCAATGTTGCGGAATCTTAATCAGTATGGATCTTATTTACATTTTTGGACATATTTATTAATATAGTAATTAAGTTAAACTATATTAACATATTCAATTAAGAGAGAAATTGAATTATCCCACCTTTATATATGACAAAGGAATGTGAAAAAAAAAATCTTAAAAATTTAGAAACCGGATTTTCTGGTAAGTATGGAAAAAATAAATAACCCCGTGCTCACTTAAGCAATACTTCGATTCAAACCAATGTTTATTTTATGAAAGGCTTGCAGTAAAATATAATTTTAAGAATTTTATACATCAGAATTATACATTATTCACAACATAAAAAAAAATTTCATTAAAGTATATTAACAACATATTCAATTAAAAGAGGAATTGAACGTGCATGTTCAATGCTGTGGAATCTTAATCAGTATGAATCTGATTTATATTTTTGAACATATTTATTAATGGTAATTAAGTTAAACTATATTAACATATTCAATTAAGAGAGAAATTCATTTATCCCACTTTTATATATGACAAAGGAATGTGAAAAAGAAATCTTAAAAATTTAGAAATAGGATTTTCTGGTAAGTATGGAAAAAATAAATAAACCCGTGCTCACTTAAGCAGTACTTCAATTCAAACCAATGTTTATTTTATGAAAGGCTTGCAGTGAAAATATAATTTTAAGAATTTTATACATCAGAATTATACATTATTCACAACATTAAAAAAAAATCCATTAAAGTATATTAACAACATATTCAATTAAAAAAGGAATTGAATGTGGAAGTATGGAAAAAATAAATAACCCCGTGCTCACTTAAGCAATACTTCGATTCAAACCAATGTTTATTTTATGAAAGGCTTGCAGTGAAAATATAATTTTAGGAATTTTATACATCAGAATTATACATTATTCACAACATTAAAAAAAAATCCATTAAAGTATATTAACAACATATTCAATTAAAAGAGGAAGTGAACGTGCATGTGCAATGTTGAGGAATCTTAATCAGTATGAATCTGATTTATATTTTTGAACATATTAATACAGGGTGTCCGTAAAAGAATGTCCGAGTTTTAATGGTATATTATAGGAGTTTATTTTATACTAAATATAACAAATCATACATGAAATTGAAGGAAAACTAACCTAGTTTTTCCTATAAGTGCTCAATGTGCGCCTTTAGTTGATACGGCACACATCCAAACGAAAATGCAATTCTTCCCATACAGTCTGCAGCAAGTCCGGAGTAATGGAAGCAACAGCCTGTGCAATTCTACCTTTCAAGGTTGGTAAATCGTGGGGTAGGGGTGGAACGTAGACCCGATCTTTTACGAAGCCCCAAAGGAAGAAATCACAAGGGGTGATGTCAGGTGAACGAGGCGGCCAGGGTAACAGAACTCTGTCGTCTGGACCGTGACGCCCAACCAAACGGTCAGGGACTTCGACGTTTAGGTTGGTTGGTTGGTTGGTTGGTTTTTTTGGCACAAGGTCCAGAGAGGACATACTGCGCCAGACGTTGAGTTAAGTCAAATAAAGATGTGTTCAGTATAAAAGGTGTCATAAAACCTAGTAAAAGCTAAAATGTAAAGGTGATAAAGGAGACAAGTAAAATTCAAAAGTAGATAAAAGAGGTAAAACCAAAGGCATATGGATGGGGGCTCCCATCCAGATGCCAGTCAGGCTAAAGTGGACATTTCATACTGAATAAAATATGTTTGTGCGCCGAAGAAAGGCAAACAAGTTATGGTGTGGGATATCACCCAATATGTCGTCTAGTTTGGGATGAGAAGAGTTAAAAAATATTTGGTAAAGATCATTAAAAGCAGAGCAAGAGGTTAAAAGATGATGTATGCTAAGTTGAGTATGACAATGTGGGCATTCAGGAGCAGGTTCGCCCAAAAGGAGGTACTTATGGGTTAGTCACGTATGGCCAATGCGAAGACGAGTGAGAGTGACATCGTGCTTGCGGTACGGTTGAGTGGACCAGTGGGTAAGGGCTGGCCGGATAGAGTGAAGTTTGTTTTCGGTTTCACATTCCCATATGTGATTCCAAGTGCCTTTTGTTAGGGAAGAGATGCCAGACTTTATATCCGTATAGGGCAGATCACAGTTATATGGGACGGTAGAATGCCTGGCCAAACAATCTGCTTTTTCGTTTCCGGGAATCCCAATATGGCTAGGTACCCAGCAGTAGAGGATAATGTAACCACGGTTCATCAGTCTCTTGTGCATGCGTAAGACTTTCAAAATATAACTATGAGTGAGGGAGCCGGATTTCAGATTCTCCAAGACACTTAATGAGTCAGAGTAGAGGATGAAATGTTTGGTATTTGTTCTCGAGATGTAAAGAAGGCTTTCATAAACAGCTATTAATTCGGCTGTAAATATGGAACAAAACGAAGGTAGGGTGTAGTTGTAAGAATGATTATGATGTACATAAGCAAAGCCAACGTGATTATGAGATTTTGAGCCGTCAGTATACAGTTCTTCGAAGTTTTGATATTTGCTTTTATGGTCTAGAAATAGCTGTTTATATATTATGGGGTCAGTGTTTGGTTTTGTAAAGCCTTCGAATGGTTGTAGGTAGGGAATCTGCAATTTGGTCCATGGTGGGACTTCATGAAATGAACAAGTAGATACTTTAAGATCCTCCAAGTGGGTACCGACTACACTCCTACGGATCCTAAGTCCGAAGGGGGGAGTGCAGGAAGGGCGATTTGCATAAAACTGGTCCAGTTGGGTATCTATGAAAGAATCCTTTAAGGGATGTGAAGAATGAGAAAAGATGCGAAAATAGGTATTCAATGACAATTTGTGGCGTATGAGAGTGAGAGATGGTTCATGGCAGGTGACGTAAAGGCTATGTACAGGTGATGTCCTAAAAGCTCCAGAGCATATGCGTAGTGCAGTATGATGCACGGTGTCAAGTTTTTTAGCATTGATTTAGAGGCCGATCCATAAACGCAGCTTGCATAGTCCATTTTGGAACGGATGATGGCTCGGTAGATCCGCATGAGAGCATCCCGCTCGGCTCCCCAAGAGGTATTGGTTAAAACCTTTAAAATGTTCAGTTTTTTTTCGCATTTTCTACGAATGTCAGAAATATGATTAGCGAACGTAAGTTTTTTGTCAAAAGTTAGGCCTAAAAATTTAACAGAGTCCTTGATAGTGATTTTAGTATGATGGAGGTAAAGTTCTGGATCCGGGTGGATCCCACGCTTCCGGCAGAAGTGAGTACAAGTTGTTTTTTCTGCAGAAATATTATACCCATTGGTATTGCACCATTTTTGGATGTGATTGATAGTGGTCTGAAGCTGCCGTTCTATGTAACGCATGTCTTGCCCCTGACAGGAGATCTGTAGATCATCAACATATAGGCTACCGTGTACTGTCGGAGGGAGCTGGTTAAGGATATTGTTGATTTTTATAGAAAAGAGGGTGACGCTAAGGACAGAGCCTTGTGGTACACCCTCTTCTTGTACAAAGTTATCTGAAAGGGTGTCCTTGATGCGTACTTTGAAGTTCCGGAGTGAGAGAAAATTTTTGATAAATATAGGTAGGTTTCCACGGCAGCCCATATTGAAGAGATCACGCAGTATGCCATATCTCCAGGTGTGGTCATAGGCTTTTTCAATATCAAAAAATATTGACACAAGATGGTTTTTTTTTAAGAATGCGTTACGGATTTGAGTTTCTAAATGTAAAATGTTATCTATGGTGCTTCTGCCTTTGCGGAATCCACTCTGGAAAGGGTGTATATGGCCCTCAGTTTCTAAAACGTATACTAGACGAGTATTAATCATTCGCTCCAGTAGTTTGCACAGACAACTAGTTAGGGCTATGGGACGATAGTTATTAGGATTAGTGGTGTCTTTTCCAGGTTTGGGTATGGGGATGACCATTGCATTTCTCCACTCCAAGGGAAAGGCATGCTCATTCCATATTCTGTTGTATAGCTGTAAAAGACTAACTAAAGAATCATGGGAGAGATGTTTAAGCATTTCATTAGTGATGCCATCAGGGCCAGGGGATGTGTTAGATGACTGGCTTAAACTGTTGCGTAGTTCATTCATAGTGAAATTACTATTGTAGGAGAAGTTCGAGGAAGTTTTGAAATTTAATTTATGGCGTTCGGATTGTTCCTTATATGGAAGAAAACTGCTAGAATAGGAGGTATTGCAGGATGTGAATGCTAGAGATTGACCTATTGTATTTGCAATTCTTTTTGTATCTGAAATAATTTGGTTATTGATGGATAGGCAGGATATGGAGTGATTACTATAGATGCCCATGATTCTTTTAGTTTTGTCCCATAGTTCTTTACTGGAGGTTGAAGGAGAGATTCCTGAGACGTACTGAATCCAGGATTCTCTCTGAGAACGCCTCCTTATTTTGCGTGCGTGTGCACGTGCCTGTTTGAAGGTAATAAGGTTTTCAGTGGTGGGGCACCGCCGAAAATTACCCCACGCTTTCTTCTGCCGTTTTTTAGCGAGGGTGCAAGCCTCGTTCCACCACGGCTTTTTTATTCTATGGTTGCTTTTAACAGATTTTGGAATGCTCGCGTCAGCTGCATTAATGATAATGGAGGTGACATTCCTAACGACCTCGTCTATGTTTCCTTCAATAATGTTTGGTAATATGGTAGATAGCAAGGTGAAGGTCTGCCAGTCTGCTTTATTATGTATGTATCTGGGTATGTTAGTGGTTTGGTTGACATTCTGATATAAGGGTGAGAGAATGATCGGAAAGTGATCGCTCTTATGCAAGTCACCAGAAACTGAGAAATTATAGAAGGGGAGGATTGAAGGAGAACAGATGGCAAGGTCGATGGCGTGAAAGGATTTAGTTGGATGATGGAAGTAAGTATTGTCGCCGTTATTCATAATACATAGAGAGAAATCAGTTGTAATTTGTTCTATTTGTTCACCTCTAGTATTGGTATCTTTGCTGCCCCATAATGGGCTATGGCCATTCATGTCACCAAGGAGTATAAATGGTGTTGGAAGTTCATGAATAAGATTATTGAGAGATGTTTGGCTAATTGTTTCATTGGGAGGGAGATAAATGCAGCAGATGGTAGTGAGCTGTTTTAATTTGACACGAGCGGCAACTGCTTGGAGATTGGTATTCAGATTGACTATTATGTAGGGATAGTTATTGTTGACTAACAGGGCCACACCACCAAAGGCCCTGTCACTCAGTTCGTAGTCTTTCCGAAGGATTGTATATTTGCTGATGGTAGGGTGTTTATCGGGTTTGAGATAAGTTTCTTGAAGAGCAAAGCAGGCGGGATTGAGGTCATAGAGAAGTGTTTTAAGGTCATCAATTTTATTCTGAAAGCCGTGGCAGTTCCATGAGAGCAACAATGCCATAATTATGTAATGTTATGGGCATTGTGCGTCTCCTTTGTAATCCCTGCAGAGATATCAGGCGGTTTTATTTCTTCGTGTTCCATCGATTCTTCATCACTAATATCAGTTTCAGATGGATCTAGTTTTAAAATTGTGTCATCAATATGTGGCTGTGGAGGTACTTTTTTCTTGCTAAATTTGTTATATTTTAATTTGTAAGTAGATGTTTTACTAAGCTGTGGTCTGATTTGGGTAGAGCTATTACTTGTTACCTTTTTTTTAGGTGGAGTTTTTGGGGATGTAGAGCAAGGTTTGTTCTGCTTAAGAGTACTTTGTTTACTTGTTATGGTATTGATGGTGGAAATATTTGATGGAAAGTCGGTTTGAATGGCTATTGATTTCGTAGATTTTACTATTGCAGCATAGGATAGGCCAGGTTTTGGTGTACGATCTTCTATTATTTTACGAGCTTCAGGGTATGAGATTCTTTGTGTAGCACGTATTGACTGGATTTCTTTTTCAAATGCCCATTTTGGGCATGACTTTGAATATGATGGATGTTCCTGTTTACAGCTGACACATTTTGCAGCTGCAGAGCAGGTATCACTGTCGTGGTCAGAGGCACCACAACGAGCGCAGGCTGGTGATCCACGACAGGAAGTTTTAGTATGACCGAACTTTTGACACTGGAAGCAACGGATAGGATTTGGTATATATGGTCTAACGGGACATAATAGATAGCCAGCTTTAATATGGGATGGAATTGTGGGACACTGGAAAGTCAGAATAATATGTTTAGTGGGTATAATTTGGTTATTGCGTCGAATAGTGATTCGACGCACAGCACATACTTTTTCATCTTTTAGGTTTTCTAATATTTCGGCTTCAGAGCAGTGCAAAAGTTCAGGTTCTGATACTACTCCTCGTGAGATATTTAAGGATGTATGGGGTGTCACTGTAACAGGTTTTATGCCAAAGTTTTTAATCTTCATTATTTTGGATGCTTGTCTATTGCTTGATACTTCAACTAATAGGTCTCCAGATCGTAATTTTTTAACTTTTTTGACTTCTCCTACATTGTCTGTGATACATTTGTGTATTAAGAATGGTGATGTTTCATTAAAGGTACCTTCAACATAGTGGATGATGAAGAATCGAGCGTTCATATGTGAAAGTTGTGCATCAGTGTTTTCATTAGGAGTGGACAGTGGGTTTAAGGTATGCGGAACATTGACGTTTAACAAAGAATTTTTCATAGCCATGTTGGGGGGATTGAGATTCGGACCCGACCGCACCACCCACCACGGAGCCCAACGAGGGGGTGTGCAATTGTACACCAGTGCTAATCAGGTCTATACGCGCTCAGTACATCCCTTAGGCAGCGTCCACCCTTAACGACGTGCCCAGTAGATGTCCGATTGCTTGATCCCTAGCAGTTGATCGAAATCTGTACCACCAGCCGATTGATATACAGGGGAACGCTGTATACCTCCCGTTTACCCGAAGCCGAGGCCAAAGCAATGTGTTGAGGTTTCTCCCGTGTCTGTGGAAATTCCGTAATGATGATTTCCTTTACGGGAACACCCCTCAATTACCAGGATCCCCATTTCCGGGGACACGGGTCTCCACGCACGGCAAACACGTGGGCAGTTTAACCGCCAATAGAAGCTGACGGCACAGAGCGACCGCAGCTTCTAAAAGGGGGCCCTCACCTCCAAGGAGGAAACTACACTGAGGGAGAAAGCGAAGGAGAAAGCAAAGTAGAGAGGAGGGTAAACAAAAGAGGAGTGAAGGATCGCTGGGGACCCGGGATTGCGACACCCGTGAAAACCTAAAGAAGGTCTTCCCCCTGAGGGGACTTCGACGTTTAACCAATCTCGCACAAAGAGACTCCAATGAGGAGGGGCTCCATCTTGCTGCCAAATAAAGTTTGCATCCAACAACAAACAAACAACACACACAAAGACATCCGGTCGTTTCGAATTGTCGATACCATAGGCGGATATTTCTGTCACATGGGGAATCACATTTAAACTTTAATCGGAACGCACGTTAAACGGCAATTACCGAACCACTCTTCGCAAATTGTAGAACACAAAACGCTTTACGCTCAGAAGTCGCCATTTTGAATAGATGACGTTGAATTATCCCACCTTTATATATGACAAAGGAATGTGAAAAAGAAATCTTAAAAATTTAGAAATAGGATTTTCTGGTTAATATGGAAAAAATAATTTTGTAATAGCTAGTTAAGCAGTACTCTTTGATTCATTCATAATAAAATATTTATTTACAAAAAGCCTGCAATGAAAATATAACTTAAAAAATTTTATACATTAATAATATATCATACAAAAATTAAAAAACAACTATTCTTCAGCATGAATAAGTAAAGGGACAAAATAATACACAGATTCTAGTTTTATCAGGGTGTACTTTTGCAAAATGGATTCGGCTCTAAATGCAATTAGTGATTCATTAAAATTGTTGTCAAAATTAACTGTTTTAGAGTATAAAATACTTGAACAGAGATTACCAATATTACTAACACTTTTGGAAAAATTTTTAGTTTTCTTTGGTGTACCAAGAAATATAACCTCATTATTCCAAAGGATGATTTTGATAATTTCAGTAAAATGAATTTTCGAATGTAGTATAGAAACTAATGAATCTACACGATTAAACTGTTGAGAATATTTTTTAGTTGTAAATAGTGTTTTCTTAAATAATGCCCTATTAAAAGTGCAAACTTTATCTTCACCTAACAATATATTTAAATTAGTCTCTAGAGTTTCTTTTTGAATTTTAGGAAGTTTCTCCCACTTACCACACCCAAATAATAATATATTATTTACTTTAAGACTCTTTTTTCTCTGTGCATATCTTCAATGAATATTTTAATTTGGTCATTCTTGATACTCTGACTTAACATTTGAGATTGTATCAATGTTTTTTTTAGGTAAGCATTTAGAATTTGCATAGGTACACCCTTTGTCCCTTGGTGAAATTTTTTTAACTTTCCCAGAGCATCCTCATATGAAAAACATGAAGATGCCCATAAAGGTCCCCATGATCTTACTTTATCCGGTAAGTGTAAAAGTAAATGTACATTGTAGGTCAGTTCACCCTCACCATAAATTTCTTCTATACCTTTTACAAATTCCTTAATTGCATACTCAGCTGATAGTATATCACAAGAAGTAATGCGGGAGTTTAAAAGTAGAGTGATCGAGTGTACAAACAAAATCCAGTGCTGATAAACACTGAGAGAGTGTATACTTAATAAGAGAACAGGTGAAATGAGCAAGAAAATTCTCCATTCAGATGCTTTCCAATGTGAAATTTCTGATAAAGAACGGAGTTTCCTTGTCATTTCACTAGGTTCTCTTAAATTAACAATTCTCTCATTAATTTCAGCCACCTGTTTTTTTTTTAAGCTGTACACTTGATCAGAAGCAGTCAGCCATAGATTCACAAATTGCCTAGTAGCACCCAACAAAACAGAATGCATATAATCCGGGACAAATCCTTCTATCATGTCAAAGTGGGGATATAACTGCATTAAAGGAGAAGGCCCCTTTACCCCTTTGACGGATTTGTTCAGATTAAGAGCAGTTTCTGAATGTTGGATGGTTTTCGGCAAAGTGCGTTTTTCAGGAGTAGGATCCATAGGTTTATAGATCCTACTATATCTCCGCCCTCTTTCAACTGTCTCACCCTCATGCTCACAAAACCCACATCCATACTTACCGTTGTACTGATTAAAATTCTGCAACATTGCACGTGCAGGTGCATCTGCAGTGCATAATTTGGGAATTATTTTTGTAAAACAAGTTTTCCCATTGTTTTGCCATTCAACTCCTTGCTCACACAAAAAATTTAACTCTTTTACAAAAGGTTTTAAATATGTTAGAAATACTGGCTTTTTTGAGCCAAACCACAAGCCACATAGCATTATATTTTCTTTTCGTTTAGCAGGGGGCAATTCATTGATCATACAATGTATAGGCCAAAGGTCATACTTTGCTTTGTTATATAAAAGAATTCCATCAGCATTGAACTGCAGGGACAAACTATTTTCATCACAGGTATAATTATCACCACAAGCAATATCTTTATAGGACCCATCTCTAACATAATTATCACGGTAATTCATTACATCAGCAAATATACCTGATTTTTCTAATTTTCTCTTTATTTGCTGTTCTAATGGGATGTAAATAAAAAAATTACCTGCATTTAACAAATCCGATGTCAGTTTCTTTTTCTTACAAGCAGAACAAAGAATTTCTTTTTCACCAATCTCCATTTCCGCTAAATATTCGCTACAGTTACCTCAATATAAATGAATATTATAAAATTTGTTAAACTGCATAGATGATGCTATTTTTTTGTTTAACAGAAATTTAGAGCCAGGAATCGTACATGGAGGCAATAAAATGTTGAGCAATCTTAGCAGCTCTTCAATACATACGCCGGACAAATGGAACCGGACACAAAATGTTAAGATGCTCAGAAAAGCTTCCAAATTTGAAACATTATCCGAGGGATAAAGAGGAGAAATAGGATCTTCAAACTCAAACTCATTTTCAGGTTGCTCTAAACCATGATCTTCTTTCTCATCTATATCTGCCGAGGAACAGGAGGATTCATCTTCATTATTATTTTCTGCATTAACATCATCACTAGAAATCATGTGATCAGCAAACTCATTTGCGGAAGAAGTTCCAATTACGGAATCATCAACAGTCATCCTGTAGAAAGAGAGAAAAAAAAAACTATACAAATTTGAATTTGAAGAAAAAATTGGGGGATTATGGGTTAAGCAGGGGCAACATTGGTGTGACTGCTTGGCTTACTGAATGTAGTTATAAGTGTTTGGTGATGCAATGTTTACAATTTGTTTGTGTAGGTGTCGCATAGGATGTGAGACGTACGCTATTCAGTTTCAATTTAATTTAATGTATTTTCATGCAATTATCTCATTTCTGATAATGAAATCCATTTGAAATTGTGTTTTACGTGCCGATTTTGCATTCAGGATAAAACCGCCAAGGTAGATGTTGGCGACAGAAAAAAGTCACCAACAAGACCTGCTCCCGCTTAACCGATATTTCACAAAAGCTATAGTAATCAAAACAGAAAAGCTAATTCTTAAATAAATCTACTGATCAACAAATTCTTTTTTTGAAAGAAAATTCCGCTTTAAATAGGACTGCAATTAACGACTTTTTACAACTAAATGTTTCATAACATCTCTATGCCAGGGCCGTACCCAAGGGGGGGGGTTATAGGGTTGTATCCTAAAAGTATCAGTCATCATTCATGTAATCAAGAATTAATTTTTTTTAAGTATACATACAATCAGGGAATTTCTTTTTATAAAACTACTAAATACCAGAGAAGTTTTTTTCTCGAATGGGTTAGCCACCCTGAATGGCATTTTTAACATTTTTTTAAACCAACCTAATTATTTATTTACTTTTGTAGTCATATTTTTGAATACTACATTTATCATGAGCTCTAGGACAAGTTTGCCCATTTGTTTATATGTAGATAATTTCATGTCGACATACATTATAACATTTATTGATATACGTTTTTATTTTTATCAACATACTTTGCTAATTTATTCCTCCATTGATAAGTATGGGCTCTACAAGCTCCAGATAAATGTTTTGTTTAAGATGAGAGATTAACCTCCCACGCACTACGTACAATATCAGTAAAATATTCTAAATTTAAGCCAGTTACGACTGAAGTTTGACTAAATACTTTAAACTATAGAATTAAGGGGTATAAAGCATACCTGGAATCACACTGGGGTGGCATTTCAGACATAGCTTCATCTCCGTTTGCAGATACTCCTTGCATATGGCGCCTTCTATAATCGGTCCTTCTGGATATATTATCATTGGATATTAAAAATTTGTTATACTTCTTCAAGCTTGCCATTTTTTGAAATCAGAAAAATAAAAAAAATTAACTGGTAAGTCAAATAAAGATGTGCACCAGTGCAGCTCTGTCACGATTAGACATTCGTGGCTCGCTGCAAAACATACACCCAAGGGACCATAAAAGCGTGCGTTTTGCCGGTGTTTACGTTAAATGTTCACGGGTTACAGTTGCAGCAATCGAAATATAAATTAATCAGCTTCTTGAAATTAACGGATGAATTATTTTAAAAAGAAAACCGTGGACAATTATTATAAGTGGTCTATATATAAGTATTCGAATTTTATTTTGAATAAATAACACATGCAAATACATAAGTTAAAAAAAAGATGTATCTAAAAAACGAAAGTTTTAGTTTTCGAAAGAAAATTCATTTGAATGTACATTTACCCTCTTCCAATGAATTTTAAATTAATTTATTTGCTAATTTTCTTATTTTTAAATCATATAATATCATAATATAATTCTGAATCATTAGATGACGTATTCAGTTACTATATACAAAAATTGGCAACGACTAAGGCGTTTGCGTTCCCACGTTTTTGAACAAATTTCTGTCTCCGGCTTTATTATTTTTACTGTTTTCATTTATAAAATTAGTACAAAATGAGTAATAAACCTCTTTCTAGGTGTTTTTCTAACTTATTCGTCCTTGTAGAATTTTTTGAAGAAAATAAATTTTGCGTAATGCGTCTAAAAGATGCAATTACTCCAAATACCGCCAGCTATTTCCACGAAGGAGATGATTTGTCTTCGTGGAATCAGAAGATAAAAGTCGAGTCGAATTTTGGGGAAAACATTTATCCTGCCAGATTTCTTCAGTTTGGATGCAAGTACTTCTTTAATTATTCATTAAGTGTAAAATAAGTAAATTCCTGTCTGACAGTGCTCTCTGTACAATCGGGGTTTGATTTAGAAATTTTTTATTATAGTAATTTTCTGTGTAGCCACTCTGAAAACACTGAACAGGAACACACACAGGAATTGGCCATCAAAATTCTAAAACTAATGTCTATGCTATATATTTAAATGTTCGTTTTATTTAATTTCTAGTAAATAAAAAGAGCTTGAATCTAATCCTGGACAAGTTGATAGCGAGATCCATTTCTCCTGAGGATGTTGATGTCCTTCAAAAGGATTTGCCAGAAAGGCGCGTAAGAGAAGAAACGAAAGAAGCAGCAAGTGGTACAAAGTAAGCAAACAATTTGTTAAATTTGTAGCTATTACTTGACTTTAGTTTTGATGTAAGTGTGGTTCAGCCCGTTGCTTGGGGATTTTCTAATAGTGCCAGAAACACGTCCCAAAATTGAATTGGAACATTAATTACCGATGGAAAACTTATCAGGAAAAACCTATTAACCCGGGATTGCTCGAGTGGGAAAAAAAAAAGAATGTAATTACTCATGCAGGGTATCTCATATCCAAGTAGTATGACATACACGCAAATACATTTTTTTTAAACCGTAAAATCGATGCCCAAGAGGTAAAAAAGGAATAATAAATATAGTTGTAAACATACATTTATAAGTATTACTCTAAAAACAATTTAAAAGCACAGTAGAACCTCGATTATCCTAGCTAATTGGGACCGCTAGTACCGCGGATATCGGAAATCTCGGTAAATGAAAACCATGTGTATAAAAACCTTCCGTGCTTGCGAATTTAACTAACTTTTAAAGTAAAAAACAATAGAACGTTTTTTAAATGATAAAAATAAACATATGTTTCACAGCTAGAAAGATTTAAAAAGTAAATCAACTCTAGTAGTAAATTTAAAAAAGTAAAATGGAATTTTTTTAACTATACTTAGTTAAATATCGAGACGCATTTTCAAAAATAACACAAATCTCAAGAAAAGATTCTATTTTTAAAATTTAATATACATTAATTTGTTAAATTTACATTCTTTTAAAAAAGTCTGTTACCTTTCGTTGCAAAAGTCCAGAATTTCTATCATGGGCTGCCCTATCGCGCACATTTTTTAACAACAGGAGATTCATTGGTGTAGCATCGTTACAGCGTTGTAGCAAAAAAAAAAAAAAAGACTTCGTTATTGCCTCGGTTAATCGAGGTTCTACTGTACTTATACACTCACAACTGGAGCCTCTCTCAGCAAAAGTACTCATGCAGGGTGTGACATACCCGGCGTGGTAATATTAAAAAGTATAAAGAATTCCACTGCAAGTTTTTCCCCTTGAAGGTTAACCTTAAAATCAACTGCATCAGGCCTCATCAATTTTCAAAAAATAGTTAGGAAGGTACATCGAAAATAAAGGGTTGCTTGGAACTATAGCATAAGTGATTGCGCAGGGTATGACATACCCGAAGTGTCGATATCTGAAAGCCTATTTGAAGGGTTTTAAAACAAATTTTTCCTCTTTAAGGTTATGACCTTAAACCCAGCTACGCAGGATTTCATATATATATATATATATATTAAAAAAAAAAAAAAAAACTTAAGAAGGCACATTAAAAAGATAAGCGTAACGGATATGTCAGCTTGCATGAGCACTATCGGGTTAATTTTAAGGCTGCAAGTTACAAAATCTGGTCTTCAACAAAATCATCGCATTTATGTATCAAAATCTGCAGTTAACACATTTCATCATTCATAGAGTGTTTGTGCCACTTTTGCCACATATATTATGCTTTTAGAAGTACATTCATTTATGAAAATAATTAATTTCTTTCTTTTGTTTTTAGGAAGATGATAAAGAAACAAAACGAACAAAAAATTTTAGACTCTGTGAAAAACAGAGCAACAGCTGAAGTCAAACAGTCATGCTCAAAATGCAGCATGAATGAAAACGAAATAACAACCTTGGTGCAAGAAAATTTATTAAAAGACAAGGAACTGGAAACACAAAAGATTTCCTATGCTGCATTGAAGCAAAAATACAAAAGCTTAAAATTGAAATACAAAGAATTGAAAAAAAGTAGCTCGTCAATAACAACAACAGAATTTCAACGGGCAGATATAATGATTGGGATGACTGTGCGAGTTGACTCTTATAAACTGAATTTGTGCAGGATCCAAGATTACTCAAAATTCACTGGTGATTTACTAGATGTTGTGTTTGAGCCAGAGGTGCACTAGTGTGCTTAAAGGAATTTCTGGATGCCAGAAAAGATCAATTTTAGATCCCAATGCAGTTGGTGAAATCCAGAACTGCGTTGCAACAAAATTTCAGGTGCATCCAAATCAAGTACGATCAGCTATTAGACAGAAATTAAATGTATGCCATAAGGCTTACAAAAAGATGTATGGGAATGTAACTAAACCGGAAATTATTTTTGAATAAATTTTTATTTGAGTGTTTACCTCATAAATTACATAAATTTTATTTTATGCTAAGGTAAGTGATATTTCATTATTCTCTCATTTAGGTTAGTAGGTGTGCATTCACTTTAACTTTTCTGTGCATTAAAAAAAAATTAAATTGTTACCTTATTTAAAATTTAATTTTAAATTTTGAGTGTTCTTTTGCCGACAGTATTAAGTCAAGTGGTGTTTAAAAAAATATGTACAAATAAGTCTTCGTCAACTTTAGATGATTTCATTCAAAAAATTGTAATTAATCAATATATTTATACATTTTTTTTCAAAGTATTTTTATTATTTAAAAGGCTGCATGGCCAATGTATTTTCCCTCCCTTACATTAACTATAAGTAGTTGGTGTTTATTTAATATACACTATAGTAATATGTTTTGTTTAGTGGAAAGGGTACACCTTATTCAGGTGCAAATGTGCCAATATATTCATTCAACTCCCTTGAATCCACAGAGGACTATAATCCGCAATTGATTTTTTTAATGTAAACAAATTTACAATTTTAAAATAATCGAATTGGCAAAATCAAATTTTGTCTTTCACAATTCGCACATAACATTCAAATAATTAGTTTTCTTTCAAAGCAATCTTATTTATGAAGAAGAAATTTCTTTTTTTACACAATTTGGAAGCTAAAATTTCTTTAATGTCTAATTTTCCAATTGGTTGCATTTTTGTTACTATTCTACAAGTTTTTAATCTCCACTTATTTTAATCAAAATTTTGATATCTGGTAATTTGTTCAATTAAAAAAAAAAGAAGAGAGAATTGCATGTTGAAATGTTTTTAATCTTCACTTACTTTTTTAATCAAAACTAGCTGCGTATTCGTTCTTCGCACGGTGGGAAACGCATATTTTCCTTAAACATATATAATTCGAATTAAACCCAGTAATTCGGAATCTCAAAACGTGAAAAAATACTTGAATCGTGACTAAAAGTTGACGTCATGAGTGCAAATTTTAGACTTTTGCAATATGACACAAAAACTACGTCAATGTGACTGGCGATCAAAAGAGAAAGAACTTTATGGTATGCAGACAAAACTTTTCTCTTTCGAAAAATGCCCGATTTCTACATCATATAATTCTGTTTGTGAGGTTTAATTTATAGCATTAATATATAGTACTAGCTGAAGTACCCGTTCTTCGCACGGGAATGAATGGACTTTTTGATATTAATATTTGTTGTGATTACTATTTATTGTAATAAAGAGATATAGCAAAATGGATATCGCGTTATATTGTGTTCAATAATCATGCATACTGAATTTCAAGGCAATCGTTTTTACGGTGCAGAAGGCGATGCGGCGTAGCACAATCTAGTGGCGAGTTTTAGCAAAAGGGATACGGCAAAAATATTCTTCGTATTCAGATATCGATGTATACGAATTTTCATGACGATCGGCTGAATAGTCTTGAAGTTCATGTGTTGACGCGACATCTAGTGTCAAGTTATAGGAAAATGGATCGTGCCAAACTCTTCCCCGTGTTCAAATATCTATGTATACCTATTTTCATAGAGATCTTCGCACAGTTAAGAAGTGATACACTGCAGGGCCATCTAGTGGTTAATTAAAGTAATGATTTGCTACAGCGCCGTCATGTGGCGAGTTATAGCAAAATGGATAACGCCAAAATATTCTCATTGTTCAAATAGCTATGTATACTGATTTTCATAGCCACCGTTTGAATGGTCAAAAATTTGGCCTGCTGCAGCGTCATCTAGTGGCGAGTAAAAATAATAATGCATTGCAGTGCCATCTAGTGGTGAGTAACATCAAAAGTAACGCAGTTAGAATATATTCTTCGTTCTCAAATGTGTAAGTATAAAAAATTTTATGCCGATCGGTCGAACGGTATAGAAGTTGATGCGTTGCAGCGCTATTTAGCGGTAAGTTACAGCAAATGGATAGTGAAAAATATTCTCCGTGTTCTAATATTCGCGTGTACCAAATTTCATCGAAATTGGTTGGACGATATTCGCATAGCAAACGGCTAAACGGAATAGAATTCGACGTTCTGCTGCGCCACTTAGTGAAAAGTTACGAGAACTTAGTGAAACGGTGGTGAAGTTTTTCAACCTCCTACACACATACCAACATTCATTTTTATCTATAACCAGTCTTATTATACGTATATACCAGTCTCACGTAAAATCCAGTTTCAAATCTAAGCCTCGCCAAAGTGCCAGCATACGCCATTTTGCAAGAGTTTTTTCAGGGAATCATTCGAAGCATTGACTTAGCAGCAATCAAAATGGGAAATGGTTCGACCGCCAGGCATTTATTTGAAAAGTGGAATCCCTTAATACAGCCGCATTTTTTAAATTATCAACTATAACATGTTTTATTCATCGTTACCTCGATGTACTAAATGCGAAGATTTCAATTTTCTGAAATTTGGCGGATTTCCCCCAAGTTAAATCAATGTACTCAATTGGCGAGAATTCTGAAGCTACATCGCTTGAAATGCCCTAATAACTGCATTATTTCTGCACGGATAGTTAAAATTTAATGCTGTATTCTAAGAGAACCTATACACTTGTTTTCAAAAATGCTATTTCCTTAAGCTCTCAGTAAATTGAGCCAAAAAGCCTAAAATTGTGCAAACCGCTAGAACTCACACTCTAAAAATCGGCCTATCAGCCATTTTATTTTTCGCCAAACTAAAAAAAATTACATATTAGTCTCGGATATCTTCGATCCTCATTGTTTTGCGTATAAAACATTTCATTCCTGCTCTCATTTCTTATGCGCACACGATATTATAATTAAAAAAAATAACCTAAAAAAATAAACTAAAAAAATCATTATTATTCTTTTATTTTTACTTTAAGAATTTAAAACATTTTATTCGGCAAAATCGCCACACATGGCAACCAAGATGCTTATTTCACACACTTTTTTCACTACAGGGGTTAATATTACGTAAAGCTTTCTGCGTGGAGAACATAAAAAATCTCTTAAATTCCGGGAACGGAAATTAAGGGAACCCTTCAGGAGGAAAACGTTTTTAAGTGGAGTTTCAAAGTTTTAAAGTGGACTATCATTTATTCTATATTATTTTACATATCTGTGTAAAATTTCAGGCTGACAGGTCCATTTTTGTGGAATTGTATACTACCCAAATCAACAAATTGACAAACAGAATTTCATTTTTATTTATAAGATAACCTACGCTTGTTTTTAAAAATACCCTCTCATTAAATTGCGCCAAGCGCTAGAATCATAGAAAATCTGACACACTTTCAGATTTTTAAATACGCACTAAAGTGCTATATATAAAAAGAGTTATAATCCATGGGTCTTCCCTATTTTCGTTCCTTCTTTCATTAAGTTGGAAAGTGTATCATTATTCATGAGTGTGATTAAACAAAATTAAAATTGATATTTCTAACATCCTTTTTTCTGGATGTAATACATTAGATGCAGAAAAGCTGCTCAGAAAAATGCACAATTCCAACTGAATGAAAATTTCAAAAACCTATACGCAGGTGTATTCATAACCCAAATAGCAGACGATTAAATTACGATAAATAGCGCCAAGCGTTAGAATCCTCCTCAAAATCGCGAGAATGCTGAAGATAGATCGCTTGAAATCCCTTAATAACGGCATTATTTTCGCACGGATCATTAAAATTTAACGCTGTATTCTAATAAAACCTTTGCACTTGTTTTCAAAAATCCGTTTCCTTAAGTTCTCAGTAAATTGCGCCAAGCCAGAAACTGTGCAAACCGCTAGAACTCACTTTCTCGGCATTTGAGCCATTTTATTTTATCGCCAAACTAAAAAATTTTAACATATTAGCCTCGGAAATCTTCAATTCTTATTGTTTTGCGTATAAAACATTTCATTCCTGCTCCGATTTCCCATGCACACGATATTATAATTAAAAAAAATATAACCTTACGAATATAAACTAACAAAAAAAAATCATTATTATTCTTTTATTTTTACTTTGAGAATTTAAAACATCTTATTCGGCAAAAACGCCACAAATGGCAACCACGATCCTTATTTTACACTTTTTTCACTACAGGGGTTACAATTACGGAAAGCTTTTTGCGTGGAGAACATAAAAAATCTCTTAAATTCCGGGAAAAAGTGGACTATGATTTATTCTATATTATTTTACATATCTGTGCAAAATTTCAGGCTGATAGGTCCATTTTTGTGGATTTGTATACAACTCAAATCCACAAACAAACAAACAAACAGAATTTCATTTTTATTTATAAGATATTCCACATAAATAACATACATGATGTTGACAATAATTTTATCTTGCATTTTTCAAAGCGTGGACAATGCATTAGGGCAGTTATGTTACACACGACTTTATTAAATTTTACCAAAATTAAAAACCTACATGAAACAATGGATGCATCATTTACGTTTAAAAGCCAAAAATGTACCCTGCTCTGGTGAAAATCATGTCGCTTTTGTAAATGAAAACGTTCGTGGTGTAACTTCTGAGAAAAAACTTATTACCCTTATTGAACTCTTAATGCAGTATCACACTTGTTACATAAAAGAGACGTTTATCTCACTGTCAATTCGCACTAAATAAATAACTAATTTCATTTTTCATTTTTTACAGATTACAGTTGACCCCTTTATAACATGGGTCTACAACACGAATTCTTAGAACACGACGAAAACATTAGGATCGTTTTCGTGTAACACGTTAAAAGAGACTCGTACAGCACGGTGAAATGAGACATATGTTCTGATATTATGACACCTTAGCTCCTGTAATTAACATTCCTTCTGAATAGGAACACCAAACATCATTGCATTTTTACGGAGCGCGAATAAGTTTTGCCGCGATTATACCGCTCAGTTCGCACTCCACTCCAGGTGGAGTATAGCGCAGGACCCGTACAACAGGGATTCCTATAACAAGGAACGTATCTACCGTGTTAGGGAATCTACTGTAGTTACATAGTATCAAATTCAATAGTTAAGAAAATTCTGGGTTGCCGTATTTAGTAATATTTCATCTCACCTTGGTGGCCGAAATGTATTAAAACCAAATATCCGAACTGTATCAAAAGTAAAATTTACTAAAAGAAAATTTTTTAATTTTGTATAACCCTCAGAACAACTTCGGAGTTTGCCATCTATGACGGTTTTTCATGAAGTGACAACTTATGCTTGCGTACAGTGGCGTAACCAAGGAGGGGATAGGGGGTCACAACCCCCCAAGCGGAGTTTTTTGCCATACAAAATGTATATTCTTCACTCCCTTATCGCACACACGTGTACATATATGTGAGTTGCAGTAGTCGTAACATTCCCATGAAAAATTTCTGGCTACTCCTGCTTAATCAATATACTTCAGGATCGCAATCTCCGCGGTAAAAAAATGGTCTAAAAAATGTGACACCAGAAAATTCTGATTAACGCAATGGGGTTACACAAATACGCGCCGGACATACGCTCTTGCTTCCGGTGGAGCAAATACATTAGAGGGTATGTGCTGCTCCGGATAATCTGCCAGCAAAACAGCAAAAATGACGTAAAAAATTACATCCAAACTCGAAGGAAATAAAATTAAAGGTATGTAGAATTGCATAAAAACTTCGATTATTTTTAAGGTGCAAGTCTGTTACAGTTCTATTTGTTTCACAATTGATGCGTTTTCACTTTTACGAGTCTTAAAAGCTGTAGAAATGAGTTGTTTCACTTATAATTGTTAAATTTAACAACTTAAGTGGCAACAATGGATTCCGTTGCTACGGAAACTATAGCAATAATAAAAATAGAACATGAAATGAGCTGTTTACTTTGCTAGAACTGCTATATTGGCGTCATTAACGCCACCAGTCGATGTCAAATAGCTCAAATCGCAAATTAAACTTGACACTAAAGGCAATTCGCAATACCCTGTTTGGCGGAATTTAAAAATAAAATATCTATGCATACGCTAGTGACATCGGCTCATCTCAATTGTGGAATGGAATTAATAATACGAACAGAGTTGCACTACATTTGAATATTTTCGCCTACTTTGCTAAGAAATGAACTAAAGTAGGAATCAACATAGATTTCAATTCGTAAAACAAAAAAATATATTAGACAGTATTAATTATGTCTGTTTCTAACAGTTTCCAATAAAAGAAACGTAACGCTGCTTTAACATATAAGAATCAATTATTTAATACACATGTAGTACTTCAATCGCCAAAATGCCAACATACACTTTTTTGCGAGATCTTTTTGTTTTCAGGGAATCATTCTAAGGTTTGATTTAACAGCAATCAAAATGGGAAATAGTTATCTATCATTTATATGGTTCCATCGCCAAAATTTAATGCAGGCATATTATTGATAAGTAGCAGTTATTTAAATTATTATTAACTATAACGGGTTTTAATCACCGTTAACTACCATGTACAAAATGCGAGAATTTCAATTTTCTGAAATTTGGCTGAATTCCTCTAACTTAAATCAGTTTACTTAATTTGGTGAAAATTCTATAGATCGTTTAAAATCGCCTTAATAACTGCATTATTTCTGTATGAAAAATCAAAGTATAGCGCCGTAAAATTTATACTGGTTATTAAAAATACTATTTCGTTACGCTCTCAAGTAATTTGCGCCAAGCCCAAAACTGTACAAATCGGTAGAACCTATTACTTTCTCAAAATCGCCAAATGAGCCATTTTTTTTTCGGCCAAACTAAAAAATATACATATTAGTCTCGGAAATCTCTCAATCCCTTATTCTTTTACACATAAAAAAACATTGAATTCCAGCTCTGATTTAACATGAGCGCAATATTTTAATTTAAAAATAACTTTGTAAATTATCTAAACAGAAAAAAATCATTATTCTTTTATTTTTACTGCAGGAGTCTAAATAATTTAATAAAATAGCCAAACATGGCAACCTCGATGCTTATTTCTCACTTTTTTGACTACAGGGGTTACAATCACGGAATTGCGGAGAGCAAAAATTAGCGTTTTTGATGGGGGTTTTTATCAATATCTCCTAAACTAATTCGAATTTCGAAATTTAAATTAGCGGAGGTTCTTTCTCGAAATTTTCTGAATTCGTGGATACCTCGTTCGAAACTCAACTCCCAGCCGTTTAGGAGGAGATGATGTTACACACACACACACACACACACACACACACACACACACACACACACACACACACAGACGCGCACAGATTTTAATAGTATAGATTTTGATGCCTGGTAGTTTGTTTGTAAACAAAAGAATGAGAATTATATGTTGAAATATATATTAGTAATCTAAAGTAAAATTAACAAGGAGGGGTCTGGCTGCTGACATACCAAAACTAAATATTTCAATTTTAAAATTTAATGTAAAATTATAATGTATAGTAGATTTCTTTGAATCTTAGATGGTAAGAGTGAAATGCAACATTTTAAAAAAATAAATTTTCTCAAACTAGAATTATTTAAAACTGGAATCTTTTAAATAATAAGATTTCTCAGTAATATTGTGCAGATTAATTCAGAATTTAATGGGCCAAATAACTTAAGATTTTCTACAGTATTATTATTGTTATTTTGGTCCACTAAATTCTGAAGAATATCTGCAGAGTATTACACCTATTAAAAAACTGCAGATAATCTCAAGTTATTTGGCCCTTCATATTCTTAAGAATATCTGCAAAATAATATAGCTACTCAAAAAACTGCAGAAAATCTCAAGTTATTTGGCCCGTTCAATTCTGAAGAATATTTGCAGAATATATTCTGCAGATATTCTTAAGAACTGAATGGGCCAAATAACTTGAGTTTTTCTGCAGATTTTTTTAAAGAAAATCTTAAGATTATTTTTAGTGGGGGTACTGGTGTGCCATTTGAATAAAACCTAAAATCAGTTTTTTATTTGAATACTACTGGAGATGTCGGATACTGTATGCTGACCATTCTAATGAATTTTTATAAATTAGGTTAGTTTGATTGACTAATAAATTTCAATAAGGAATGTTTATACACACCAATGACGGATGCAGATGCATGAGGTCCGACCCGAACTAATTTAATTAAACTTATTGCTTCAGAAGAACCATATTTTAATACTGCTTATATATATGTTACAGTTAAAACCCCAATTAACTAGGGAAAACGCGTTCTGACTGAGAGCGTTAGGCAAAATGAGTTCCGACTGACAGCACTCGGCAAAACCCTTTTTCCCCAGTGAATTCCGGAATGTTAATGCTTCATGCACTAAAAATTGGATCTAGCTCCCCCCTTGAAAATATGATAACGATGGCTGTTTGCGAGACCAAAAAAAAAAAAACATCAGTGGGTACGGCCATCACTTTAGGGGGCGCCTTGGAATATATGCTAACGCTGGCCCTTTGTGAGATCCAAAAAAACATCAGTGGGTCCGGCCATCGTTTTAGGGGGCCCCCTGGAAAATATGCTAACACTGGCCCTTTGCAAGACCAAAAATAAACATCAGTGCGTCTGGCCTCTGTTGTTTAATTTCCTCCTGAATTTATTAGCCGCTTTCCAGATGGAGTTGTCCTCGGTGGAGAGGGATTCAAGATAGCTAGCCCAGCTCTCTTGCCTGCGTTTGTCTAAATAATATTTAAGGTTCTCCTGGACTCTGTTCATAATAATTTTGTCTTCCGGCCTTCGTGTACGCTGCCAGGTTTTCCTGGCTCTATTTTTATTTTTAATGAGATTGCGGACATAGGGATCTTTAGAATAGTTGATAGAATTAGTTGGTTTTTCCGTAGTAGCATCGTTAAATGACTTCATTATGCTATTCGTAAGGTTTGAGTTAAAAAGATCGATGAAGTCGATTTCTGGGCTGGAGTAGTTGTTGTCATTGTTAATTTCGACGTTTTCTTTGAACTTAGTCCAGTCTGTGATTTTAATGACTTTAGTTGGGGGGGATGGGTTATCGATTTCGATAAAAAGTTTTAGAGGGTTATGATCTGAACTTAGTTCGGGGAGAGAAATAATTTCTTTGACATAGTTAAATCCATGAAATAGCCCGAAATCAATGATGCTACTACTGTAGGGGGTGTAGTGAGTAGGTGAATTTGGAAAAGTAATGTCCGCATATTGGGAGTTGGATAGGTAATTTGCGATTACTCTGCCGTTACTATTATTGGTTCTACAGTTCCAAAGTCTGTGCTGTGCATTGAAGTCTCCTAGCAGAAGAGAATTAGTGTCAATAGTTAGGAGGGATTCAACGTCCGCCATAACACTAATAGCCGACTCGCGTCCTGGCACATATACTGAAACAAAAGTGAGGGGGGGGGGGTTCCCAGGGATTTTGATTTTAATAGCCGTGGCATCGACACAATTGAGATATGGTAAGATTACGTTATGGAAGTTATGGTGATTTTTAACACAAATAGCGGTACCGCGCATCGGTAAAGTGCCGCTGGTATTAATAAAGTCATTTCGAATAATCGTATAATTTGGAATTTTAAGTGACATGCCTGGTCTGAGGTGAGTTTCTTGAAGTAGTATTAAATCAGGGTTGTGCTCATTTACAAATTCCTTTAGCTTAAGTATCTTATTTTGGATCCCATTACAGTTCCATCAAATGACTACCAATGCTTTGTCTCTCATACTCGGGCTGAAATATTAAACTTTGAGAAACAATTTAATAGGATATTTAATTTATTACTGGGGTTGCTCTCTGATTTTAGATGAGCGAGGGCATTTTGGAATAGGTTTTGGATTTCAAATGGATTGCCTCCTAGTTGTTGGAGAATTTCTTCTGCTAGCCTGTTAATTTCTATGATTTGCTCAAGTTCTTTGAATGGGGTCTGTGATTGGCTGGCGGGAGCGCTGCGCTCTATCCTGGCCTTGGGTATAAAAGAGGAAGCTATGATAAGACGATAGAGGGATCATGATGATTTCTTCTTATTGTAATAAGATCGAAGAGACCATCGCTAATACCGAAAAGAGGCTTAAGCGAATGGAAGAACGTATTAAAGCCGATGAACGAGATCAACAACGTTACCTTGAACAACAAAAAGCTCTGCAACAACAAGATATGCAAACGGCCCAGATGGAAACTAGTGAAGAAGACAAGCCAAACAAAGATTGGTATGACCGATCGATCGCAGAGGAAACCGCTGCAAGCCAGAAAAATGATGAAAAGGACGGCACTTCGGCTAAAACAAGTGACGCACTTTCATTTGATGTCTCTTTCACCCCCCCTCCCCACTTCGACTGCCACCACCAGCGATTTCATTCAACCAGCCAAAAAAGCCAAAACTGCGAATGTGAGGAACTGGAATAAGAACGTCGAACCAATTAATTCTGTAACTAAAAACCCCTTTCAAGTTCTTGAAAAGGATAGCATTGAGGAAACCCCCATGGTCACTCAAGAGAGCGAACCCCCTAAAGACGAGGAAAAAATTAAGCAACCCAGAGCCCTCATTATTCCGAATATAACAGAAATGCACGAAATTACGGCCCTTATCAACGAAAACTCTGAAGTTAAATTCCACGCCAGATTAAATAGAAACACCCTAAGGATTCACCCCCACGACTTTGAGAGCAAAAATCTAATTATTAAACTTCTCGATTCAAAAAATATTCATTACTTCACAAATTCGGATACTCCCTCCCCCCTCAAAGTTGTCATAAAAGGTCTCCTCCCCCCAATACTAACTCGGAACTAATTAAGGAAGCCCTTCAGTGTAATGGTTTTACCATACTACGAACTAATCAACTTAAAAGCTACAAAGATAAAACCCCCCTTCCAATATTCCAAATTCACCTCCCAAATAACGAAACCAGTAAAGAAATTTTTGATCTTAATAAGTTACTCTCTTTCCAAATTACCACCACAGCGGGCGCAAGCCGGTGATCCACGACAAGAGGTTTTAGTATGACTGAACCTTTGACACTGGAAGCAACGGATAGGATTTGGTATGTATGGTCTAACTGGGCATAATAGATAGCCGGCTTTTATATGAGATGGCATAGTTGGAGACTGAAAGGTTAAGACTATATGTTTAGTGTTAATAAGTTGGTTATTGCGACGAATAGTGATTCGAAGAACTGCGCATACACTTTCGTCTCTCAGGTTTGCTAGTATTTCGGATTCAGAGCAGTGTAAAAGTTCGGGTTCTGATATGACTCCTCTGGATATATTTAAGGATGTATGGGGTGACACTGTGACAGATTTTAGTCCAAAGTTCTTTATTTTCGTTATTTTTGAGGCTTGTCTATTGTTTGATACTTCTACCAGGTGGTCTTCAGATCTTAATTTTTTTACTTTTTTAACTTCACCTACATTGGATGTGATACATTTGTGGATAAGGAATGGTGATATTTCATGGAAGGTACCTTCAACTATGTGAATGATGAAGAATCGAGCATTTGTATTAGTAAATTGAAAATCCATGTCTTCTTTGTTTATTGATTGCAGAATAGTTGTCTCAGATGGTGGATTGGGAGAAGAAGAAAATTTCGTAGCCATGTTGGAGAAAAGGTGTTCGGACCCGGCCGCACCACCCACCACGGAGCCCAACAAGGGGATGCTTATACTTGCACCAGTGCTTGCCGGGTCTATACGAGCACAGTACATCCCTGTAAGCAGCGTCCACCCTTATCGACGTGCCCAGCAGAAGACCGATTGCTTGATCCCTAGCAGTTGAACAAGTCAGTACCACCAGCCGATTGATACACAGGGGAACGCTGTGTACCTCCCGTTTACCCGAAGCCGAGGCCAAAGTAATGTGTTGAGGTTGATCAAGTCCCAATGGAAATGCCATTCAGATGATTTCCCCTACGGGAACACCCCTCAATTACCAGGTTCCCCATTTCCGGGGACACGGGTCTCCACGCACGGCAAACACGTGGGTAGTTTTCCGCCAATAGGAGCTGTCGGCACAGGGCGACCGCAGCTTCTAAGGGGGGGCCCTCACCTCCAAAGAGGAAACTACACTGAGGGGGAAAAAGACGAAGACAGCGAAGAGTAGAGGAGGGTAGAACAAAGAAGAGCAAAAGATCGCTGGGGCCCCGGGATTACAACACCCGTATAGACCTAAAGTAGGTCTTCCCCTAAGGGGCTACGGCCTTGAGATGAATCAAATGAAAAAAAAAAAAAAAAAAACAGTATAATACCTTCCTCATCATGCAGTAAAAAAGAAGACACAAACTGAAACCAAATGGAGAATTGTGTTTGATGCTTCATCACATGTTTCAGGAATGCCGTCACTGAATGACTCTTTGGATTCCGGTCCGAATCTCTTTCCTGAAATTGTTGGCTGTCTACTGAGATTCTGAATGCATAAATACGCAGTTATATGTAATGGAAAACAAGCTTTATTACAGTTATTACTACACGAAAATGACAAACTTTACAAAATTTTTGTGGTACAAATTAGAAAACGATTCACAAGTGATAATACTTTAGGAAATGGATTCAGGACATCTTTCTGTATCTCTAGAGATAAACCCCTTACAAAGAGACTTACTACGCTGCACTACGAGCTTCTATGATCTCTTAGGATTCTATTCACCTTTTACTATCCTCGGAAAAATTATTTTCCAAAATACCTGGATACTCTAAATAAAATGGGATGAAATACTACCAGTAAACTTTTCTACTTTGTGGTATAAAGCCGTACAAGAATTGAACGATATTTACTCTCTACGGCAGCGGTTCTCAACCTTTTAACGTCACGCCCCCCAACAAAGGCTAACTTAAGGTGGCGCCCCCCACCCTCACATTTTTCAGCATACATTCAGTTTTTTAATCTTTAACAATGAACATTTAGTCGAATTTTCTACAAAACAATGTTATCAGTAAAGTTTGAATGAACATTTTAAGCGAAAATGGACACTTTTTGAGTAATAATAAGATGATTTTTTAAAAACATGCATCACTAGGTGCTCTTTGGTTTTTGGTTTTTCTCGCGCACCCCTCGGGGGTCGCGCCCCACAGGTTGAGAAACGTTGCTCTACGGATTCCACGAAGTTTAAACATTTCATCACATATTCCATATACAATCCACGTCTTTTGTGATGCATCTCAACGTGCCTTCGGTGCAGTGTTGAACATTGTTACTCTTCAAGATGAGAAGCCAAAAGTGCATTTAGTGTGTAGTTGCAAAAAACTAGCACCTATCAAGAGAATTACCTTACTCTGTTTGGAACTTTTGGCTGCACTAATGGGGGGGGGGCACGATTGTTACAATACTTCTGTACTGAAACTAATACCTGCTCCTCAAAGGCAATAATGTGAAGTGATTCTCAGGTTGCGTTAGGATGGATTCGCAGTGATCCCAACAAATGGAAAACATTGTTTGTAATAGAATAACCGAAATAGTCTCCCATACTAATACTTCACAGTGGAGAGACATTGGCCCGATATGGACAATCCAGCTGACAAATTTTCCCGAGGGGTTACACCATTAAAACTTATAAACTTAGAACTTTGGTGGAAGGATCCTGTATAGTTAGTTAAATCTGAAGAAAACTGGCCAGTTTCAAAAATTATCAATGAAGAAATCAGTCACAACTTAAAAGCTAAAAAGCAAAAAGTATAGACACTTCACGAATCTACTCAGCCTGTTATAAATGCTGAAAACTACGGTTCTTATTTTAAACTCTTACGTGTAATGTCGTGGATTCTTCGATTTATCCGCAACTGTAAAATCCAAGAAAAGTTCGTGAGTGAATTAAATTCCACAGAACTAAATCAAGCTCGTACTTACTGGATACAGACTGTTCAAAAGGAATCATTTCCTTTAGAATATGAAACCCTGATGACAGGAAAATCCCTTACTAAGAACTATAAAATAGAAACATTTAATCCATTTCTTGAGAAAAATGTGATACTACTTGGTGGTCGACTACAGTTTTCTGATTTGTCTCATACCGAAAACACCCCATCTTACTAGACGGCTCTCACCGTTTTACAAACCTGTTGATACGCCAAACACATATACGAATGCATCACCTAAGTGTTCGTATAGTGCTCTCTGAACCTCGTTCCGAATATTGGATAGCGAGGGATAGACACGCTATTAAAAGGGTCATACGCAATTGCTTTTCATGCAGGATACTGAAACAAAGACGTTGTGAACAGATAGAAGCTCTATTACCAGCTGAGAGAATTCAAAAGTCCACTCCATTTGAAACTACCGGAATTGACTTTTCTGGCCTACTCTATGTAAGACAATAAACTGGTTACAAAGGCCTACATAGCCATATTTACGTGTGCTGTAACTCGAGCCCTCCCCCTGGAAGTAGTTTCTAATTTAAGCACTGAGTACAACAACGATTTGTATCTTGACGTTCGCTTCCTCACACTATCTACTCTGATAATTCAAGGAAAAATAAAAAAATTATGAAAAAATCTTTGACAGTTCATAGCATTTCAGAAAAAATTTGATGATTCCAAACTTAATGTGAAAGTCAACAATAAACGTAGCAAAAATACAAAACCAATATGTTATTCTTGTGGCTTGAAGGGTCATAAAAGCAACTAATGTTTGAATAAGTCACATGTAAACAATGCTATGGATGTAAAAATTTCGGTCATGTTTATGCTAATTTTCCCAAAAGTTCTCGGAATTCGAAACCAAACCTGAATGTCAAAAACCTATTCCTAATAAAACTGTAAACGTGCTATCTCTTCAAACTTCAACGAAAAATCGTATGCATGTTGACAATCAAATGGCAGCACTCTGTGATACTGGATAACATGCAACCCTTACTAATGAGAAAACGTATCGAAAAATCGGTTCGCCACCATTGCATTCCAACACCATTGCCTTTTCCGGAATTGGTCCAAACCAAGTTAACAGCATCGGGTTTTTTCAGGATTCCATCGAAATTCAAAAGATTGCTTTACCTGCTAAAATACATGTTCTAAAAGATGACTTGATTCCTTTTGATGTGATTATTGGAATCGACTTTTTGCAGCAAACCCAATTTAAATTTGATAAAGACGGTATTCATTTACGCGGTACTCTTGACGGTAACATTTTTGTTAATATTGCTAATGTTGCCATGTCCTAAGCTTTTCCACTTGATCTTTCACACATTTTAAATTCTGAAATTCCAGAGGAAGTTCAAAATATCGTTACTTCCTACAAACCCCATAAAGTTAAAGACAGGGGCGTAGCCAGTAAAAAATATTCCGTCTATTTATACACATATAAGTTCATATCCCCCCCCCGAAAATTTTCCAGGCGCATATCCCCCTCCGAAAAATTTTCCTGGCTACGCGCCTGGTTAAAGACACTGAAATACAGATGACTATTTTATTACAAGATGAAATCCCCGTAGCACAGCGCTCTCGACGGCTCCTTTTCGCTGAACAGAAAATTGTAGAAAAACAAATTCAAAATTGGTTAAATGATGGAATTATTAAACAAAGTTGCTCTGATTGTTCTATGTAAGAGAAAACCCCGGAGATTACAGACTTTGTGATTACCGCTGGCTTAATAAAAAAAATGATAAAAGATAAATTTCCCTTACCACTCATAGAAGAAGCCTCAGATAAACTTGGAACACCTCGGGTTGTCACTACACTTGACCTTAAAAAGTTTCCTTCATGTACCTATGGACCCAACAGCACTAAATATACTTCTTTCATAATTCATGAAGGACAATACGAATTTTCACGAGTTCCATATGGATTATTCAACAGCCCTAGTGTTTTTCAACGTATCTTTATACAGTCTTTAGAAATCTCATTCGCGATAATATGCTTATTGTTTACATGAACGATCTTCTCGTACCATCTAATGACGAAGTCGAAGGTCTACAAAAATTACGCCTAGTTCTCCAAACAGCTGCAGATTATAGCCTTGAATTAAACTTGTAAAAAGTGTCAATATTTACAACGAAAGATAGAATTTCTTGATTATATTATCGAAACCCTCACTCACCAAGACAGAAGCCGTTCAAAAATCCCCACAACCTCAAACCCCTAAACAAGTTCAAAGTTTTCTTGGGCTAACAAGTTATTTTTGAAAGTTTATTCCAAATTATGAGCTGTGATGGTTAGACCATTAAGTGACCTCCTTCGGAATAATGTAGAATTCAATTTTGACCCTGAACAAATAGCAGCTTTTCAAGACCTGAAAAACATTCTTTCACAAAACCCAGTTCTTCATGTTTTTCAACAGGGATACCCATTAGAACTCCACGCTGATGCAAGCTCCTTAGGTTTTGGCGAAGTGCTCTTTGAAAAATCAGATGATGGACAGTTTCATCCTATTGATTATTTTAGACGGGAAACTACAGTTCAACAAGAAAAATATTATAATTACGAAGTGGAAGTTCTCGTTGTCGTAGAAGCGCTAAAGAAATTTCGCAACTACTTGTTAGGTACAAAATTTAAAATTATCACAGATTGTGATGCTTTCCAAAAAATGATTCACAAAGATCTACCAGCTAAAATTGCTCGATGGTCATTGATGTTAGAAGACTTAGATTATGAAGTTTGTCATCGAGCCGGTAGACAGATGAAACATGTTAACGCTTTAAGTCGTAACCTCATTCTTGTTCTTACCACAAATGATATCACTCTAAAGGTGCAAAAAGACCAAGATCCGGATGAATTTATAACTCAAATCTATGCTCGAATCTACACCTTCCGGCGATTTTTTTTTGTTAAAAACAGAATTCTTTATAAACTTCATAAGGATACCTAGCTTTTAGTAGTCCCACAAATGATGCAGAAGGAATTAGTGCTAAACGCCCATTCACAAGGTCATTTTGCTTCACAAAAAAATGAATCAATTGTTTCTCGTGAATTTTATCCCTCAATTTCAGAAATTAGTTCAAGAAATTATTTCAAATTGTATTCCTTTCATTCTGTCCTTGCGAAAATCTGGAAAACAGGAAGGATTACTTCACCCAATTCCAAAGGGTGATGTACACCTTGAATGTTACCACTGTGTCTTTTTAGGACCTTTACCATCGACAAAAAAATGTTATAAGTATATTTTTAATGTAATTGGTGACTTTTCCAAATTTATATGGATATATCCCGTGAAGGGGAGCTCTACGAAATATGCCTTGAACAATATATACTTGCAACAAACTACATTTGGAAACTCTTCAAAATCATCACAGACAAAGGTAGCGCAATCACATCTTCAGAATTTCAAAGCTCCTGCCAGGAGCAGTATATTGAACACATTTCAATTACGACAGGTGTACCACGTGGTAACGGTCAGGTTGAACGAATTCGCGGCACAATCATCCCAGTTTTAACTTAGATATAGATGAGCCTCACAAATGGTTTAAATACGTCCCGCGATTGCAACGTATTTTAAATAGTACCATTACCCGCAGTACAAAGACACGTTTCGAACTTTTAATTTTTAATTGGTGTTCAAATGCCTGAAGTGCGCTGGCGCTCACACTTTTGCACGTTGTCCAACTAAGAACCAAGAACCTGTCTGTTGTGCTAATAGCGGAGGTCCGCTTGTCTCTAGTTACAGAGGATGTCCCCGCAATCCTACCAACAAGTGACATTACATATTTATAATACGTTTAAGCTGACATGCAATACAACTAATCAAGACTTTGAGAAAGCAGCAATGATAATCAGCTTGTTGCGAGTTCGCGAATGTGCATCAAATGTACCAAACATCCGACAACAGTATATTTCATTTTAAGGCGGTATGATGTAGAGGGATGAGTAACCGCAGGGTTGCTAGTCTGATCCCGATCAGAGAAGACCATTTTGTACATAAACTATATGCACATGACAAGTAGAGGGATGAGTAACCGCAGGGTTGCTAGTCTGATCCCGATCAGAGAAGACCATTTTGTACATAAACTATATGCACATGACAAGTATTTCGAAAGTGTTCTGTGTTCCCAAAGTAACATGTTTAAATAATATGCAGTTTACTGGGAGTATATTATTTTACATGAGTATTTTATTTTTCAGGTTTCAGACGAAAAAAAAGTTGGAATTATTATTAAATGCCTGGCATCCCTAAGACACATATAAATCTGAGTCATCACAATCTGGAAAAAAGAATCTGAAATTTCAGCACAGTTGGTTTAAAAACAGAGAATGGCTTTTATTTTCCAAGTATGCAAATGGCGCATTTTGCAAATATTGCGTGTTATTTGCACCACATGGTGCTGGAAAATCAGGATTGCCTCTTGGAAAACTGGTTTGCGAAAAATATTGTAACTGGAAAAATGCAATTGAAGATTTTAATAAGCATGCAGCTACACTGTACCATGGAGACTGTAAACTACGCGCAGATATTTTTATTGCTGTTAATACGGGTAAGAAAAATGCTATTTCAATCGACCTTGATAAAGGTCTAGGCCAACAGATCGCCAAAAATCGTGAATTTCTAATTCCCATAGTGAAAACAGTAATGTTTTGTGGACGACAAGGTCTTTCTCTATGTAGTCATAGAGATAGTGGCCCTTTGAATTTAAGTCCTGACATGCTTGATGCCAACGACGGCAATTTTCGAGCACTTTTGAGAATGCGACTAGGTGCTGGTGATGAGACATTAAAAAAGCATTTAAAAACTTGCGGTGGCGATGCAAGTTATAGTAGTTGGAGCACGCAAAATGAAATTATTTTTACTTGTGGAGAACTGATTTCCGAGAAACTTGTTGAGAAAATCAACAAAGCCAAGTGCTTTAGTTTATTAGCAAACGAGACATCAGACATTTCAAGTGTTGAACAGATGTCTCTCTGTATAAGGTACTTGGATTTAGAAGAAACAAAGATCAGAGAAGATTTTTTACACTTTGTGCCGTTAACAAGCATGACAGGAAAGGGAATAAGTGAAGCAATTTTAAATTACCTTACTTCGTTAGGAATCAACACAGACTGGCTCGTAGGACAAGGATATGATGGAGCACCTGCAATGCGAGGCCAGTTTAAAGTTGTCCAAGCCTTCATTAAAGAGAAATACCCTAAAGGAATTTATGTTCATTGCAGCTCTCATGCATTGAACTTAGCTATATCGAATGCATGCTCTATCCCTTTAGCAAAAAACGGCATGGGAGTTATTAGTAAAGTTTACGATTTTTTTTAATACTGCTAAAAGACATGCAGAATTAAAAAATAATGTTGATGTAGTTGGTTGGTTGGTTGGTGTTTATTGGCACAAGGTCCAAAAAGGACATGCTGCGCCAGACAAGGAGTAAAAATCATATCAGAATGTATTCAGATAAAAGGTACAACAAAATCTAGTAAAAACTAAAATGTAAAGCCTAAAAAGGTGAAAAGTAAAATTCCAAAAGTGTTAAAAGTAGATAAAAAGTGAAACAAAGACATCTGGATGGGGGTTCCCATCCAGATACCAGTCAGACAGAAAGGGACACGTTACACTGAATAAAAGATATTGATCCGTCTAAGAAAAGCAAATAGATTCCGATGTGGGGTTTCACCCAGAATTTCGTCTAGTTTAGGATGAGAACAGTTAAAAAGTATTTGATAAAAACTATTAAAGGCAGTGCACGACGTTAAAAGATGACGAATGGTGAGGTGAGTATGACAGTGAGGGCACTCCGGGGCGGGTTCGCCCAAAAGTAAGTGCTTATGAGTAATTCGCGTATGTCCGATGCGAAGACGTGCCAAGATGACATCTAGCCTGCGATAGGGATGAGACGACCAGGGTACGAGAGTTGGGCGAATAGAACGAAGTTTGTTCCCCGTTTCATTGTCCCATTTATCGGCCCATATGCCATTTACAATGCTGGAGATGCTGGACTTTATGTCACTGTAGGATGGAGTGCCGGTGTACGGGAGGGTCGCATGCTTCGCTAGTGTGTCCGCTTTTTCATTTCCCGGGATCCCGATGTGACTGGGTACCCAACAGAGGAGAACACTGTACCCGCGTTTTATAAGCTGATCATACTTGTGTAAAACTTTATGCATATAGTTATGTGTTAGGGCTCCGGATTTCAGATTTTCTAGAACACTAAGGGAGTCAGAGTAGATGATAAAATTCTTTGTGTTCGTTCTCGAGATGTACAGAAGGCTTTCGTATATGGCAAGTAATTCGGCAGTAAAGATGGAGCAAAAGGGAGGTAGAGTATAGCTACCAGTATGATTTTTACCCACGAAGGCAAAACCGACGTGATTCCCAGTTTTGGAGCCATCAGTGTATAATTTTTCATATTTGTCATATTTGTTGTTGTGATCGGAGAACAACTGTTGGTAGACTTTAGGATCAGTATCCTGCTTTGCAAAGCCTTCGAAAGGTTGTAGGTAAAGTATCTGCAATATGTTCCATGGTGGGGTTTCATGAAAAGAGCATATAGAGACTTTTACATCCTCCAATTGGGTACCGACAAGACTCCTACGAATCCTTAGTCCAAAGGGGGGAGTACAGATGGGACGATTTGCATAAAAACGGTCAAGATGAGTATCTATAAAAGAATTCTTTAATGGATGTGAAGGATGAGAGAGAATACGAAAGTATGTGTTTAATGAGAGCTTATGACGGATGAGGGTGAGAGATGGCTCGTGGCAGGTGACGTAAAGACTATGTACAGGTGATGTTCTAAAAGCACCAGAGCAAATGCGGAGTGCAGCATGATGCACAGGGTCAAGTTTTTTTAGCACTGATTTGCAAGCTGACCCATACGCGCAACTTGCATAGTCCATTTTTGAACGTATGACAGCACGATAAATCCGTAACAGAGCGTCACGGTCAGCCCCCCAAGAGGTGTTGGTTAAAACCTTTAAAATATTAAGCTTTTTCTCGCATTTACTGCGAATGTCAGAAATATGATTAGCAAAAGTTAGTTTTTTGTCGAAATTTAATCCTAAAAATTTGACAGAGTCCTTCACAACAATGTTACTATTACCCAGATAAAGTTCTGGGTCGGGGTGGATCCCGCGTTTCCGGCAAAAATGGGTGCATACGGTTTTTTCAGCAGATAAAGTGAAACCATTTGTGTCACACCATTTTAAGATGCGGTTTATGGCATTTTGAAGCTGCCGTTCGATGAGGCGCATATCTTTCCCCTGGCAGGAGATTTGAAGGTCGTCGACGTAAAGGCTGCCGTAGACTGTGGGTGGCAGTTGTCTAAGGATATTATTGATTTTAATTGAGAAGAGGGTGACGCTAAGTACGGAGCCCTGAGGAACACCCTCGTCTTGGATGAAATTATTAGATAGAGTACCATTGATGCTGACACGGAAGTTTCTGAGGGATAAAAAGTTTTTTATAAAAGTTGGTAGATTGCCACGAAAGCCTATATTATAGAGGTCTTGGAGTATGCCGTACCTCCATGTGCGGTCATATGCCTTTTCAATGTCAAAGAAAACGGACACTAGGTGATTCTTTCTAAGGAAGGCATTCCGGATTTGCGTCTCTAGATTTAAAATATTGTCAAGTGTGGACCTGCCTTTGCGGAAGCCACTTTGAAAGGGATGTATATGGTCCCCAGTCTCTAGAATGTAAACAAGGCGAGCATTGACCATCTTTTCCATTAGTTTGCACAGACAACTAGTAAGGGCTATGGGACGGTAATTACTAGGGTTAGAAGTATCTTTCCCAGGTTTAGGAAAGGGAATAACTATTGCATTTCTCCAGGAGGAAGGAAAGGTTTGTTCATTCCAGATTCTATTGTATAATTGCAAGAGGATTTGTAATGAGTCATGGGACAAGTGTTTCAGCATTTTGTAAGTAATACCATCAGGACCAGGAGCGGTATTGGAGGCCTGTCTTAAGTATTTGGTGAGTTCACTGATGGTAAAATTACTATTGTAAGAAAAATGGGAGGAGGTTTTAAATTTTATTTTTTTTCGTTCGGACTGTTGTTTATATGACAGAAAAGTATTTGAGAAGGAAGTACTGCAGGAGATAGAGGCAAGTGTCTGACCGATAATGTTTGCTATATCTTTTTTTTCCGAAATAATATTATTGTTTACAGACAGACAGGATATTGAAGGATTATTATAGATTCCCATGGCTCTTTTAGTTTTTGTCCATAGCTCCTTACTAGAGGTACTGGGCGTTATGCTAGAGACATATTTTATCCACGATTCCCTTTGACATTGCCGCCTTATTTTTCTAGCGTAAGCTTTAGCTTTTTTAAAGAGAACTAGATTTTCGGTCGTGGGGTACCGCCGGAAGATGCTCCAGGCTTTCTGCTGCTGTTTTTTTGCTAGAGTACAGGTTTCATTCCACCACGGTTTTTTATTGTGCCGATGTTTCATGCCCGATTTAGGAATGTTGGCATCTGCTGCCTTGATAATAAGGGAGGTGACTTTGTCAACGACCTCATGAATGGAACCTACAAGATTATTTGAGGATATATTGGATAAATGGGTGAAGGTGGGCCAATCTGCCTTTTCATAATTATATCTTGGGGTGGTACAGTTGTCTTTCCTATTATGGTACAGAGGTGAGAGGAAAATCGGAAAGTGATCACTGTTATGTAGATCGTTAGAGACTGAAAAGTTATATAATGGGAGGATAGATGGAGAGCAAATGGCGAGGTCTATGGCATGGAAGGATTTGGTTGGGTGGTGGAAATAGGTGTTATCACCGTTATTCATAACGCAAAGCGAGAAGTCGGTTAGCAGTTGTTCTATGAGATGGCCCCTATTGTTTGTGTCTTTGCTTCCCCACAAGGGGCTATGGCCATTCATGTCCCCTAGGAGGAGAAAGGGGGGAGGAAGTTGTTGTATAAGACTATTGAGGGAGGTTTGGCTGATGGTTTCGCTTGGTGGCAGGTATATGCTGCAGACTGTTGTTAGTTGTTTTAATTGAATACGAGTGGCAACTGCTTGCAGGTTAGTGTTGAGATTGAGCTTAGTGTGAGGATAACTATTGTTAATCAAAAGGGCAACTCCACCAGTGGCCCTATCATTGAGCTCATTGTCTTTGCGAAGGATGGTATAATTACGGATTTTAGTATGCCTATTGGTTTTAAGAAAAGTTTCCTGTATAGCAAGACAGGCGGGATTATGGTTGTAAATTATAGTTTTGAGGTCGTCAATTTTGTTTAAAAAACCGTGGCAATTCCAGGATAGCAGCAGAGCCATGATTAAGTGATGTCGGAGATGACCGCGATTTTACTCTTAATCCCCGTCGGTTGAAGCGGGGTACTTGGGATGACTTCATCATCCATAATGTGATCTGAAATGTCAGAGTCGGTAGGATCCAAATGTAGTATAGAGTCGTCTATGGGCCGTTGTGGAAGGATGCGTTTAAGTCTGGCTTTGTTGTATTTTGTCTTGTAAGCTGAACTTTTTTTGAGTAAAGGTCTATTTTGAGTGGAGAGGTTGCTTTGAGGCTTCTTATTGGGTGTGCTTTTTTGTGTGGCTATTGAGGCATTATTTTGAGTAGTTGACTGTTTAGCTTTTGGGAAGGAAGTTGATGAACAGACAGGTTTGGATTTGGGTGGGTCAGTTTGGGTAGCAATTGATGCAACCGCTTTCACTGTTGCAGCATAAGATTGACCAGGTTTAGGGGTGCGAGAGGCTATTATTTTACGTGCTTCTGGGTAAGACAATCCTTGTGTGGCACGCAAGGACTGGATTTCTTTTTCATAAGACCATTTAGGACAGGAACGGGAATATGAGGGATGGTCTTGTTTGCAGTTAACGCATTTAGGAGAGCCGGAACAGGTGTCACTGTCGTGGCCAGAGATACCACAGCGGGCACATACTGGGGAACCACGACAGGAAGGTTTTGTATGGCCAAACTTTTGGCACTGAAAACAACGGGTAGGATTAGGTATGTACGTTCTGACGGGACATGAAAGGTAGCCTGCTTTGATATGAGATGGAATCTTAGGAGATTGAAAGGTCAAAATTATGTGTTTTGTGTCTATTATTTGGTTATTGCGTTTTATAGTGATTCTGCGAACTGCACTAACATTTTGGGATTTCAGATTTTCCAGGATTTCAGCCTCTGAACAGTGTAACAGGTCAGGTTCTGATATGACGCCTCTTGATGAGTTAAGTGTTTTATGAGGGGAGACAGTGACAGATTTTAGGCCCATAATTTTTAATTTCATAATGTTGTTTGCCTGTGTGCTATTGTTTACTTCCACTAAGAGGTCTCCTGAGCGTATTTTTTTTATTTTAGCAACTTCTCCGACATGATCAGTTATGCACTTATGGATTAGGAAAGGGGATGTTTGGCTAAAGTTACCGTCCTGACATTTCACAAGAAAAAATTTTAAATTACCATCTCCTTGAGTGGGAGATTTCGGAACGTTGACATGAGACGAAGATAATGTCGTATCCATATTGGAGATTGGAAATTCGGACCCGACCGCACCACCCACCACGGAGCCCAACAAGGGGATGCACATTCGTGCACCAGTGCTAGTCGGGTCTATACGCGCACAGTACATCCCTTAGGCAGCGTCCACCCTTAACGACGTGCCCAGTAGATGTCCGTTTGCTTGATCCCTAGCAGTTGATCGAAATCAGTACCACCAGCCGGTTGATACACAGGGGAACGCTGTGCACCTCCCGTTTACCCGAAGCCGAGGCCAAAGCAATGTGTTGGAGAATAAACCCCCTCAATTACCAGGATCCCCATTTCCGGGGACACGGGTCTCCACGCACGGCAAACACGTGGGCAGTTTACCCGCCAACAGAAGCTGACGGTACAGAGCGACCACAGCTTCTGAAGGGGGGCCCTCACTTCAAGAGAAGAAACCACATCGAGGGAGAAGGGGAAGGAGACAGAAGAAAGAGAGAGGAGGGTAAAAAAACAGAGGAGCGAAGGATCGCTGGGGCCCCGGGATTGCGACACCCGTGAAAACCTAAAGAAGGTTTTCCCCCTGAGGGGTAATGTTGATGTAAAGGCACCAAAGTTAAAGCAAATGTATCCAACGAGATGGGTTCAGAGAGACATGATGCTGTCAAAGTCTTTCTTGAATTATACGAATTTTTGATTTCAGCACTTGAAACAATTAACAATACATGGTGTGACAGAGATTCTACATCCACAGCAAGCTTGTTGTACAGCGCTTTATGTAAGTCTAATTTTATTATAGGCTTATTAATTCTTGCTAAAGTATTTAGCGTTAGTTTACCTCTGTCTGCAGAGTGAAGACATCGATTTAAAGAGTGCGCTGCTGTATGCAGAAGATGTAAGAGATGTCATTAATGACCTCGGATGCAATGCAGAAGCGGAATTTAGTGCCATATTTAAGAAAGCTGAAGAAATGTGTGAAAACTTGGACATTATCATTAATGCACCACGGTTAGCGGGAAATCAAATGCATAGAAATAATGTCCAGCACGATTAACCCAGAGAGTTATTATAGGAGAGCATATTACGTTCCCTTTTTAGATCATTTCATCAATGAAATTAATGAAAGATTTCTCTCACACAAGGAAATTATGAGTGCGTTGGAAGATCTCCTACCAAAAGAATCGTCGAATTTAATTTCATTAAACATAGATGAAGATTCTGAAGATATTATTTTTGCAGAATTGCAAGTATGGCACAAAAAATTGACAAGGCTTAATAAGCAGCCGAAAAATGCTCTTGAAGCTTTAAGGTACTGTGAAAGAAGTATGTTTCCTCTTATCCAAAAGACAAGAGTTTTGAGAGATTTTTTTTGCCAGTGATATTTTTTATGTTAGAATTATATCTGAATTGTATATTATATTTTAACCTTTTGCTGGCATATACCGAAAACCAGAGTTTCGGAAGATTTTCTTCTAGTAATATACATTAATTTAAATTTATAGTTACATTATACAGGGTGATTCATAATGAACGGGCCAAAAAGAACAGCACAGTGTGACAGCCGTAATGAATTTATTCAGCCGAAACAAATTTATTCTGCAAAACCGACGTGATTTCCAGTTTTGGAGCCATCAGTGTATAGTTTTTCATATTTGTTTTTGTGATCGGAGAACAACTATTGGTAGACTTTAGGATCAGTATCCTGTTTTGCAAAGCCTTCGAAAGGTTGTAGGTAAGATATCTCCAATATATTCCATGGTGGGATATCATGAAAAGAGCATGTACAGACATTTACATCCTCCAATTGGGTACCGACTCCTACGGATCCGTAGTCCAAAGGGGGGGAGTACAGATGGGACGATTCGCATAAAAGCGGTCAAGATGAGTATCTATAAAAGAGTTCTTTAATGGATGCGAGGGATGAGAAAAAGTACGGTAATAAGTATTTAATGATAGCTGATGACGTGTGAGGGTGAGAGATGGCTCATGACAGGTGACGTAAAGACTATGTACAGGTGAAGTTCTAAAAGCACCGGAACAAATGTGCAGTGCAGTATGATGGATAGTGTCAAGTTTTTTAAATATTGATTTGCATGTTGACTCATACGCACAGTATGCATAGTCCAATTTTGAACGGATAACAGCGCGGTAGATCCGCAGGAGAGCATCCCGGTCTGCCCCCCAAGAGGTGTTGGTTAAAACCTTTAAAATGTTAAGTTTTTTCTCACATTTGTTGCGAATATCAGAAATATGTTTGGCAAACGTAAGTTTTTTGTCAAATGTTACCCCTAAAAATTTTACGGAATCCTTCAGAACAATATTAGTATGACCCAGGTAAAGTTTTGGATCCGGGTGGATCCCACGCTTTCGGCAGAAATGTGTGCACACTGTTTTTTTCTGCAGATATGGTAAAGCCGTTAATGTCGCACTATTTTAGAATACGATTGATAGTATTTGAAGCTGCCGTTCGACGAGGTGCATGTCTTTGCCCTGGCAGGATATTTGAAGATCATCTACATATAGGCTACCGTTGACAGGCGGAGGCAGTTGATTAAGAATAATATTGATTTTAATAGAGAAGAGGGTGACGCTAAAAGAATTTCACGACTATCTCGCTGATGAGGGTACAAAATGGAGTTTCAATCCTTTGCCCTGGGGAACACCCTCTTCTTGAGCGAAATTATCAGACAGAGTGCCGTTGACCCTTACACGGAAGTTTGAGTGATAGGAAATTTTTATAAAAATTGGAAGATTGCCTCGAAAGCCTGTACTATAGAGGTTTTGAAGGATGTCGTTAGGGATGGACGCGAGACGCGCGAGACGAGAAATAGGGCTGTCTCGTCTCGTCTCGCAGTGGTAAACCTCTGTCTCGTCTCGCGTCTCGTAACCACTTTGTCTCGTCTCGCGTCTCGCACAGAAATTGCCTGTCTCGTCTCGCGCGAGACGTCTCGCAAAATTAAGGACTGCGAATTTTTACCATATTTTTAGTAACATTAATACTAGTTATTGAAAATTAATATTAACAATAGCAATTAGTTGCATATTGCCATATTAGTACATATATTAGTTACCATATTAACTCATATAGTTATTTGAAATGATAAAAATTCGGATTTAATCCGTATATATAATGCGACATGACACCGAAAATTTATTTATTTGCGTAACTGCGTAAATGTAATATTTATGGTTGATGGGAGTTTCATTTGCTTTTGAAAATATATAAAGCTTTGAATTTTGTCAGATATGTTGCAGAACTCAGGGACACATGTTGGGCAAATAAAATTTTGATCTAATTAAACGGCCCCAATGTTCGGAATAGTGAATAATTATAGTGAGCGGAATGGTGAATAATTAAAGTGAAGCTTACTTATCCCCCCTCCCGTTTTAGTGTATGAGATATGGGTTTCATATTTAATCGGGGAACCCGGGTTTAACCTGTTCATTTAACCGGGTACGGGCAACCTTTGGAAGGTTGCGAGCCAAAATTTAGGATGTTAGGGACGTCACGGACCGTATAAGTGGGATTTTGATTTGGTTTATATTGATTGTCTATGGCGGTGCTGCCCAACCTTTTTATCGCCGCGACCTGGTCAGCGTTTGATAATAATTTTACCGCGGACTGGTCAGGGGAGGGAGGACGCTGATTGTTTTAATTTAATTGTGCTTAAACATACCTTCAAAATATATACAGTTTCACAAAAAATGAATGTAAAATGATTTAAGATTTTATCTCACTAGGACGCTAAATGAATGAGAACACTGAGCTTATTTCTTTGCAACGAATCGGTTAGATCTGGAGGTAAGAAGCAATGACACCCAAAGTGTGTTGCTTATGTACAATTCATTCCTTTATTCTGTTATTTTGGTTCTTGTCAGTGCAGAAAATCCCGCTTCACACAGTTAGGTTGTTGGAAAAGGCAATAGGGATTTAAAAGACTGGAATTTTAATTCATAGTCTTGAAATATTTAATAAGCAGTAAAATAATGTAAAATAGTCATGAGATTTTTTTCTGTTACAAAATCTGTTCTGTATAAATTAGCACAAACCCAAGAAACTCGAGACCTCGAGAGAAATGCACGACAGAAAATAAAATGGAAATAATGTAATTTTTCTTGAGCAACCCGGTACCATTTGATCCGCGGACAGGGGGTTGGGGACCACTGGTCTATGGAAATTTGAAATCTTCCACTTGCTGGATAAAATACCCTGGAGGGCCACATCCGGGCCGCGGGCCAGGGTTTGCGGATATGTGATTTACACTATCAAAAAGAAGAGACAACAGAAAAGACTTGTGAGCGTTGGATTTGCGCAATCACTCCAATAGATCATTCATTTGCGTTCGCATAGCTTGGCTTATGGCGAAAGACAGTGCCGTAAAAATAGGGAGGCATGGCAGGGCGAATGCCCGGGGCCCCCACATGTAGGGGCCTCAAAATCCATACAACTATTTTCTCAACCTCTTGGATTTTTTATCTTTTATAACGTTTTAGATTTGTACATTTACTATTCAAAACGGATCACCTAACACTGTTTAAGCAGAAAACAAAAAAGTTGCTTACTGTTTACAAAATAGCTGACAGCTCACCAACAGATCCGCTGTATTACGATACGTACAGCTGATTATGAAAAGTTAAAGTTATATACCAGTATTTCTAGAACCAAAGTTCTTTAACTAATGACCTTGTGTTCCCTTTATTTGTATTCTAGAAAAACATGATCTGGGCCTCAAAAAGCCACTCTGAAGCAAGCATCCCTTTTGGGGGGCCCTCTTATTTCTTAAAATTATCATATAACTTAGGTAATTTCAAGCAAATGGCAGTTTTTTCTTTTTGTTGCAATTATTACTTACAAACAGTAGCGGATCCAGAAATTATTTTTGGGAGGGGCTAAATTTTGAAAAAAGCTTATTTCACCCAAACAAAACGTACAATGAAGCAAAATTTTAGTATAAAGTAATGTAAAACTTTTTGGGAGGGGCTAAGTTTTAAAAAAAGATCATTTTATCTACTTAAAGTGTATAATAAAGCCGAATGTTACCCTTTAGCAATCTTTTTTTTTTGAGGGGGGGGGCTGAAGTCCCCTAGCCCCTCCCCTGGATCCGCTACTGCTTACAAATATTTTATGTACTTACAAATAATGTGCAGATGCATAATCATTGGTGTACACCGACTTTCTTTAAGAGAAGGGGGGAATGGAAGTAATCTTTTGGTTAAATAAAAGCCATAATCTATATGTTTAAAATTAAAACTGTACGGACTTTATATTAAAAATGCATGGACAAAGGGGGAGGGACTGAATCCTCACACCCACACCATTTGTGCACGCCACTGAGCATAGTAAATATATGGAGCTGAACCACACTTTTCTAGAGTAAGTCAATGCTCGGAAATTTCTTTTTCCTTTTAATGAGGATCTAAATTAGGAATGGCATGGCATACAAAGGTCCAAATGCCAATTAACACGCTCTACTTTTTCTCGCATATCGTAAAACTCAAAATTAGCCAACTTAAATTGACACTTTGTCCTTTATTCCCCCCCCCCCTCCAAAAACCAAAGACATTAGAATATACTAGAACGAGTATATTCTAATGCCTTTGCCAAAAACCAATGGTTTGAGTCCCTCTTGCAAAATATTTTAATATTTGTTGGTCGTCTTTTTCTTTTACTTGTGCAATAATCAGAGTTCACGTTATTTTACATTCATTATACAAATGATTCGATAATTATTTGTATAAAAACCCAAATTAAAAATAAAAATAAATGTTATATTCCAGCTGGAATTCATGTAAAATCCATTAAATACTTCAGTATATGAAATTAAAAATACCTTGTTGTTACAAACCAAGTGCTCTATTAATGGCTAAAAACGCTTTTATAACCAATAATGCTACTTACATCATGAATACATAAGAGCTATATTGATGATTTATTAATGTTTCTGTGTTGTTTTGTGTTAAGGTAAAGCTACGAAAGAGCTATCTGCTTAGAAGGGGTGCAATGGGAGGAGGACCTCTAACGCGTATTCACGTTACATCTGGAGAAAACCGCCCAAAACTTCGATAGCCGCACGGCAGGATAGAACCCTGCCTTCAGAACCTTCACAGAGACCTTCACAATTCAGTCATCTTACCATGTTGTATGTTGAGTGTTATTCCCCAATGGTGAGCGGAAAAAACGCGACTTTTAATAGTGACATAGGATGTAACATGGTCGTTATATGCTAGTCGATGAGGCAAGAGCGCAGCCAGAAAATTTTGTCGAGGGGGTTGTATAAGATACAATTTTCTACTGATAAATTTAATTTCTTATCGACGACAAAAATCTGAAAGCTCTTAATAACTAATTTTGAAAGTTTCGCAGGGAGGTATATCCCGATATCCCACTCCATGGTTACGCTTCTGCAGTGACGTACTAAATGGGGGGCGGCTTTGGGGCTCGAGCCCCCTCCCCATACCTTTGGAGGATGATAGAAAATAACCATATATCGGTGTCTTTTCCAGTGTCCAGAATCCACATACTTTATTTTTTGTCTGGAAACCGATCATTAGCGAAATTCTCGATACATTAATTCCTCACCCTTGTTTTTTTCCGGGAAAAAAAAACGGTCACTCAATAGTTGTTTGTGGGTGGAATAGCGAACGGAAGTCTTCATGTCAATTGTGAAAGCAACGGTCATCTCTCAACTTGTCACCGCTCTGGCGCCTTATCTCGCAATCTGTTCGGAGGTGTCCTATTGTTGAGGGGAAAAAATTCTTCCGGTGATAGGGCGCACCTACTTCCACGTGCTGAGATAGCTCGCCCTCCGTAGGTCCATTCTGTTCTGGAGTGAGAGGTCATCCATCGTGTCGGCAAATCCAAAAGACACCGGGCAATTATGTCCTCGGGACATCTCTCTCCCGACATTTCTGTTTTAACTGGAACTCTGTAGTAGGCACCCTCCCGATATCTGATATTCTGCGTTAAAAAAAAAAAAAAAAAAAGCTTTGGCATCTCAACGCAAAGCATGCGTTTCCTTTCGGCCCCAGTCCTGTGTTCAAAGTTTGTCTTTTTAAATGACTGGAGGAAGCGTTAAGGATAAAGAGAAACAATATTTCTTCATAAGTATAGCGCTTTTGCTCATTTTGAAAGACAATTTTTGTGTTTATTATTACTTTTTTTTCTTCTTTCTTGACATGATCAGTGGCATACGCAGACTTCCTTCAAGGGGGGGACGGGGGTTATAGACATAACTTTGTGTTAAAATGCGTAATATTTAAGCTAAAAATTGAAAATTTGTGGACATTTTGTTAAAAAAATTTTGACAAGGGGGGAGGGGTGAACCCCAACCCCCCCCTTGCGTACGCCACTGGACATGATGAATACTGGGTGACTGTTGATAAAAGTACATAGTACAGTTTTTGAAGAACCAGTGAAAAAGCAGTGGAACGAAAAAACCGCACAAGATTAAATGGGTTTATTTTTTCAAATGAATGTGAGTGTGCGTGTGTGTGTGTGGGGGGGGGGAATAAAAAATGTAAAGGAGTGGGCATCCGAAAGGGCGCAAACAGAGGTACATTCATGTATTTTGTATTTATCTCTATTGAAAGTTGACATTCCGATAATTTTTCAAGGTCAGTGGCCTGATTTTTAAGTACACAGTGTGCACAGTAGCCCCATTGCCTCTATGGCTTTTGGTGAAGTGATTTTTTTTTGTATCACTAGGGGCCAAAGCCCTCAGACTCGCTACGCTCGCTTTTCGTATGAAGCATTCGGCCCCTAATCAGGCTTATTCGTAAAAAAGACATAATTTCAACAGACAAAACCCGAAGATTGGATCACATAGAATGTTACTGAGCTACGCGTTGCTTGGTTCTTGCATGTTCATTGGTACATAAAAATATAAACTAAACACTACAGTATACCCCCTCCCCCTCATAACACGGAATATATTTTGTTATGGGAATCCGTGTTGTACGGGTCCTGAGCTATATTCCACCTGGAGTGCGGACTCCGCTTATAATCGCTTTTAAAATTATTTGCACTCCTCAGAAACACAATGATTTTTAATGTTGCCATTCAAAAGTTATATTAATTAGGAGCTAAAGCGTAATAAAATCAGAACATCTGTTTCAGCTGTATTTTTAATAATGTAAAACCTATTGGACACCTTGCGAATTTGCCACCCATGGCGATTATTCATTATTTGGCGACTTGCGTACATGTAAAGTTAATAAAAGCTACGGAACAGATAGGATAGCTTGCCACCAATGGCGACTTTTCATTATTTGGCGATTTACACATGCTCACAACCTATAATTACTGTTCATGTAAGGTTACCGGAAAACCATTATCCATATTTTCATTTACATAATCGTTTGCAGATTGGCGTACTTAGCACCACGAATTATACCATCTCGTCGCGCTAGCAAATACTGCTATAATAGCATAGTTAACGCCGCCAAATATTTCTACTGGTAGCAAATAATCCAGCTGGACGAGAACCGGCTTTAAAATAATCTGCATTTTAATTATTTTTCATTTTCAAGATATTAGTTATTCTGTTTTGGAAAAAGCAATAATCGCTAATTCTAAACTCCTGTTGTCTAAGCGAACTTACTATTTGAAAATTGTCAACTTTGTGTTTTGAGTTACTTATTTCATATAGTTTTTATTTTGGCGTAAAATGGGCGTAATTCTAACTCATGTTTGTAAATTTCACGCGATTCTAGATACTTGAAAACGCTTTGTTGCGAAGGAATGAATGATTTTATGCCAAATCTGGCAACCATTCGGTTTATTTTTTCAGTTTTTTATTAATATCTTCTAAAATAATTCGATTTTCGAAATTTAAATCAGCTTAGCAGGTTCATCGGAATTTTTCGAATCTGTGGACACCTTAGTCGAAACTCAAATCCCCACGGTTTAGGAGGAGATACGCTGACAAGCTTTTGACAGCGGCGGCGACAGCGGCCTTTACTTTTTTTTAGAATAGAGAGATTTTTACACGAAAATGTGTCACATTCTGAAGTTTTGCAAGCCGAAGAAAGGAAAAATATGATAATATAAACGAAAAGAGAAATAGTTTAAAAAAATTGCTTGCATTTCTTTCCGTCCGATATTAATATATAAGAATAAAAAATGTCATTTAAATCTCTTTAAAATAGGCCAACGATAGGGATTTAACCGCCCCTAGAAAGTTGTCACCAGGGTGGGCGCCCCCCCCCCCGCCTACGCGCGCCGCAACGTGCGGGAAAGTTTGAGGATAATATCGGTACAAGGATATTTCAACCAAGGATATTCAACCATATTTCAACCTACTCAGACTAAGCATCAATGCGAATGCAAGTTGCTCTACTTCTAATCTCCCTCTGATATACCCGAAACCCGATTATCACAGGGGCAAGGGGGGGGCGGTAGTCCGGTGCCCCTGAAGAAAAAGGGGGCCCATATATATCCCGATTATCTAAATTATAAATTCATATGTACTGAAATAGTAATTGTGGGGAAAAAACTGAATTTCCTCTATAATATAGGTATTACCTAATTGTCTATCACTAGATCAAGTTAGAGATATTTTTTTGGGGTGATAAATACGATTTGATTAGAGTACAAAAACTACAGTTAACTTAAACTACAGTTAATGCAATTTTCGAGTACAACAGCGGTCAAAACTGAGTTAAAATGCTTAAAAAAGGGAGGCTCAGTAAAGGGGCTTAATGCGTAAAAAAGGGGACAGTAAGGGGGGCCCCAAACTTAATGCCCCGGGCCCCGTCTAAAAGTGGTCAGATTTGAACATACCGTACCGCCTTTCCTATTTACTTATTATTTTTCTTTCAACTCTTCTCTGTTTTCTTTTTTTTTTCCGCCTCTTTCTTTATCCTCTCCTTTGTGTGTTTTGTATATCTCTCGTCTGTTCTAATTTTAAATGTTACGTGTTTGTGCGTATTGTAGAGTGCTGATAGTATACCAGGACCGAAAACGAAGGAGACGCAAGTTAAACGGTAGAGGCTTCAGGCAAATTGTCGCTTTTCAGATCGTATTTAGGCGAGACGGAAGAAAATGCGAAAATTCTCGCGAGAAATCTCGCGCGAGACAAGACTCTGTCTCGTCTCGCGTCTCGTCCCGCAAAATATTTTTTTTCTCGTCTCGCGTCTCGTCTCGCAAAAAAAAAATGCGTGTCTCGTCTCGCGGGACAATGCGAGAACGCGAGACAATGCGAGAATTCTCGCGTCTCGCGTCCATCCCTAGATGTCGTATCTCCACGTTCGGTCGTATGCCTTTTCTATATCGAAGAACACTGACACTAAGTGATTCTTTCTGAGGAAAGCATTACGAATTTGTGATTTGAATTTGGGAAGGCACCCTGGATTTTAAGACTGAGTGCTGTTTCAGGTTTAAAATCTAAAAGAAAAAAGGGGTATTTTTTGTGTATGTATTGAATTGTGTATGTATTGAATTGTAAACTTTTTCCGCCTTGCTAAAAGGCGTTTCCTATTCTTTTCGTACGTGCCTCTCGGGGAATTGCCTCAAGAGGGACTTATGGTTTTGGTTTGCCAAAATTTTCCCCTTCATCGCGGAAATTTTCGTCTTCATGGGGGAGGGAGTTGTGACAAGTTGCTACTCTCCCCAGAAATATAGATGAAAGGACTCCATGCGGTTTCCCACGATTTGATAAGGAAAACTTGACCAGTGCACATTCCAAGAGAGCAAGGCGGGGTCCTTTCATTTTTCCGACAGACCCCACACGAGGCGTGTGAACGCAAGGGTGGTTTGGAAGAAAAATCAGTTGAGATGTTTGGGAACTGTTCGAAGCAGGTCGCAAAAGGAACTCTTTCGGAGGGAAAATAGCTTCCCAGATTCACATAGAGACGAATATTTTTGTGTGCATTTAAGCATGCAGTATACAGATAATTAATTGCACATAAATGAGTTTAATAATCAAGATTTATAACCTCAACTTCTGTCTCGAGTATTTTCAGTCTTTCATTTTGTTTTAGCACTCGTGGCGAGAACAAAACGTCACAGATAGGCCCATATATATATATATATATATATATATATACCATATAGTTGAACTTTAATTAAAAATACAACAAAATTACAGTTGCTTCACATGTTATCCAGCGCTTAAACGCGCCAGCGCTTACACTTTACATTTTCTGCAATACAAGAAGTTCAATAAGTTATAATATTAAAAATATTTTTTAAAAAACTCTTTGTAAAATTTATGACTTCCTGGATTCAAATTTTCCTATTAATACTGGTTTTTGGTCCATTAAAAATAGTTTTTCTCTTATACACTGGTTAAAAAATATGAATATTTTTATGTTACAGGTTTTTGATTTTGAAAATCTTTTCACAAGCATTCCAATTGATGATCTATATAAAACTTTACTAAATGTTTTTGATCACTTCAACATAGAACAGGAACTAAATATTAAGAGAGAATTTTTTGTTACTATCTCCAATTTTTGTCTTCACAATAATTTCATATTATTTAATTCAGTCATATATCGCCAAAGTAAAGGAATAGGAATGGGCACTAATTACTCAAGTACAGCTGCTAATCTTTATTTATTTTTCTATGAATATAACTTTTTCAGTAACCATCCATTAAATTTTGCAGTGTTCCGCTACATTGACGACATTCTTGTCATCAATGGAAACTTTAATGATATCAAACATTTAATTTATCCCAGCACACTTAACCTCAAGCCAGCTTACTCTAATTCTAATTCAGTTACCTTTTTAGATCTAGATATAAATTTATATAATAATACTTTACAAATAAACATTTTTGATAAAAGAAGAAATTTCAATTTTGAGGCTATATCTTTGCCTCATTGGTCATCAAATATTCACAAAAAAATCTTTGCTAACATTTTAATCAACCAGCTTATCAGATACTTTCGATTATGCAATAATAAACATCTTTTAAATTATAATATATATTTATTAGCAGCCAAATTATTTTATACAAATAATTTTCCACTAGATTTCATTAATAGATATTTAAAAAGTTTTGATAATAGCCTGAATCCCTGGTTTTAATCCTTCCTTTGCATTTTCACTAGTTTATGCGTGGTAGAAATCTCTTGGCAAATGACACAATTGCACCAAAGCCCACGGAGTGCTCTTAATACAGACTAGAACCTCAGGGACGTGCTTTTAGTTGATGAATGGCAACAGATCTTCTACACGCGGATTGGACAGGCAACGGACAACGATTTGCAGGATTTTGGAACAACAGTTTAACGTGTTTCTTTAGTTTTGATGCACATATGCATTAATTGTTCTTCGATTTTTTGATTTGTAAGTAAAAAAAATTTTTTTTCTTTTCTTTCCCATAGGTAAGGGGGAGTCACACCTCTGAGATTTGCCTGTTACAGTTTATATCTCGAATTAATAGAGTACACTTTTATAAATATCTTTAAACTGTTTTAATACTTTTAAATCAATCTTTCCAAAATACAGCCTTGAATAAAATACATTACCCTGGCAAAATCTCAGGCTGTGAGTCTGAAACATATGGTGTACAATTGTGCATTTCCCCCTCTGATGAGGACAATGCATTTTACATTTTTTTGTTGTTTTAACAATGACTGGCTTGGGGGGTTTTTTCTATATAAATTTTCTATATATATATATACCATATACATACACGCGATTGTTTACCTCCGGATTTCATTAGTAAGGATTAAGCATTTTGTTAAGTATGTAAAGATTTTCAAGGACCAACCAGTTTTGCTATTAATTGATAATTACAAGACTCATATTACTATCCAAGTTATTAAGTACGCTCGTGAAAATGGTATTGTCATCTTGACTTTCCGTCCTCATTGCTCCCACAAATTGCAGGCATTAGATGTCTTAGTACATGGTCCATTTAAAAGAAGGTATATTGAAGCCATTAAAATGACTGGATGACATCTTTCCCTGGTAAAGCAATTTCTATTTATACTGTCGCAGAACTTGCAAATAAGGCCTATGTTGCTTCCTTTACTCCACAAAATATATAAAGTTGATTTAAAAAAAAATGGAATTTATCCATTCAATACATTCTTATTTTCACCTGATGATTTCCTACCTGCTTTTGTTACGGATCGGGATCAGCCTAATGAGAAACTTTCAAGCATTGAAGAAGCTATATCTCCTGATACCCCTGTGTTAGATTACCCTGCAGCAAGTAGTTGGTTGGTTGGTGTTTAATGGCACAAGGTCCAGGAAGGACATACTGCGCCAGACTATGTGTATTTAGAATAAAATAACGCTTTCGCGTAAAAGTTGTTGTATAAAACATGTAAAGCTAAAATCCATATGGTCTAAAGCTGATAAAAGCAAACTGTGGAAAGGTAAAAAGTAGAGAAAAATAAGTCAAGGACGTCTGGATGGGGGCTCCCATCCAGATACCAGTCAGAGAAAAGTGTATACTTCACAGTGAATAAAACACATTGATACGTCGAAGAAATGAAAATAAATTACAGTGCGGGGTTTCGCCCAATATATCGTCTAGTTTGGGATGAGATCAGTTAAAAAATATTTGGTAAAAATTATTAAAAGATGTACAAGAGGTTAAAATGTGGCGAATGGTTAGGTGAGTTTGACAATGTGAACATTCTGGGGCGGGTTCTCCCAGAAGTAGGTGTTTATGGGTGACTCTCGTGTGACCAATGCGGAGAAGAGTCAAAATGACATCATGATTTCGATATGAAAGGGATGACCAATGAGTGAGGGAAGGTCGGATAGAATGCAGTTTGTTTTCAGTTTCACTATCCCATTTATTGGTCCAACTGCTTTTTACTATGCTAGAGGTGCCGGACTTTATGTCATTGTATGCGAGATAGCCAGTGTACGGGATTGTAGCTTGCCTGGCTAAACTATCCGCCTTCTCGTTGCCCAGTATCCCAATATGATTGGGTACCCAACAGTAGAGAATATTGTATCCACGATTTGTCAGTTGTTAATGCAGACGTAGCACTTTGGTGATATAGGTATGAGTAGTGGAGCCTGATTGTAGATTTTCTAGTACACTGAGGGAGTCAGAGTAGATGATAAATCTCTTTGTTTTCATTCTAGAGATGTATAAAAGGCTTTCATGGATGGCCAGTAATTCAGCGGTAAATATGGAGCAGAACGGAGGAAGAGTATAGCTGCAGGTATGGTTATTTTCGACAAAGGCAAAGCCAACATAATTATCAGATTTCGAACCATCAGTGTCTATTTCTTTATATTTTTTATAGCTGTTTTTATGGTCTGAGAACAACTGTTGATATATTTTTGGGTCGGTATCCTGTTTAGTAAAGTCATTAAATGGTTGGAGGTAAGAGGTCTGGAGTGTAGTCCATGGTGGCGTTTCGTGAAGAGAATTAGGGGAGACTTGAACATTCTCCAGTTGGGTACCAACTAGACTCCTACGGATCCTTAATCCCAAGGGAGGAGAGCATGAGGGGCGATTTCCATATTGGCGGTCCAAATGAGTGTCCAAAAATGCGTCCCCTAAAGGGTGGAAGGGATGAGACAGGATGCGAAAATAGGTGTTTAATGATAGTTTGTGACGGATGTGGATGAGAGATGGCTCGTGACAAGTCATATAGAGACTTTGTATGGGTGATGTTCTAAAAGCTCCAGAACAGAGGCGTAGTGCGGTATGATGCACTGTGTCAAGTTTTTTTAGGGCTGACCTACAAGCAGATCCATACACGGCACAGGCGTAATCCATTTTGGAACGAACTGCTGCACGGTAGATCCGCAACAGGGCGTCACGCTCCGGTCCCCAAGAAGTGTTGGTTAATACCTTTAGGATATTTAGGTCCTTTTCACATTTGCTGCGAATATACGAGATATGATTAGCAAAGGTCAATTTTCTATCAAAATATACCCCTAAAAATTTAGTAGAGTCTCGTATTTCTATTTTTGAGCTGCCCACATAGAGCTCGGGATCAGGATGGAACCCTCGTAAACGACAGAAGTGCATACTGACAGTCTTTTCCGCAGAAATATTAAACCCATTTGTGGTACACCATTTTAGGATGCGACTGATGGTGTTCTGGAGCTGACGCTCAATGTAACGCATGTCCTTTCCTTGACAAGAAATTTGAAGGTCATCGACGTATAGGCTTCCGTGTACAGATGGAGGTAGTTGATTGAGAATATTATTGATTTTTATAGAAAAGAGGGTAACACTTAAGACAGAGCCCTGAGGGACGCCCTCTTCTTGAACGAAACTATTTGATTGAATGCCGTTTATTTGTACTCTGAAATTTCGAAGTGAAAGGAAGTTCTGGATAAAGATTGGAAGGTTGCCACGGAAGCCTAGATTATGGAGGTCCCGGAGGATACCATATCTCCAGGTCTTGTCGTATGCCTTTTCTATGTCAAAGAAAATAGATATTAAGTGGTTCCGTCGTAAGAAAGCGTTACGAATTTGGGTTTCCAAATATATTATGTTGTCAGATGTTGATCTGCCCCTGCGGAAACCACTTTGGTAGGGGTGTATATGGCCCTCTGTTTCTAAAACGTAAACTAAGCGTGCATTGATCATTTTCTCCAGCAGTTTTCAAAGGCAACTGGTAAGGGCTATGGGTCTGTAGTTATTAGGATTTGAAGTGTCTTTTCCGGGTTTTGGAAAGGGTATGACTATGGCGTTTCTCCAGGAGGAAGGAAAGGTATGTTCGTTCCAGATTCTATTAAAAAGCTTAAGTAGATTTGCAAGGGACTCATGAGAAAGGTGTTTTAGCATTTCATATGTGATACCATCGGGACCAGGAGAAGTGTTCGGTAACTGTCTGAGTTGATTGGTGAGTTCATGGATTTCAAAGATACTATTGTAGGAGAGCTGCGAGGAAGTTTTAAAGTTTACTTTTTGCCGTTCAGATTGCAGTTTATGGGTATTAAAGGTATTTGAGTAAGAGGTACTACAAGAGGATAGAGCCAATGTTTCGCCGATGGTATTTGCAATGTCTGTGGTATCAGAGATAATTTTGTTATTGATGGAAAGGCAGGGTATTGTATGGTTGTTGTATATTCCCATAGCTCTTTTTGTTTTGGTCCATAGCTCCTTACTAGAAATTGATGTTGTAATGCTGGAGACATATTGCATCCATGATTCCTTTTGAGATTGCCGCCTCACCCTGGAGCGACTGCTTTTGCTTTTTTAAAAATGATAAGGTTTTCAGTTGTGGGATACCGGCGGAAGGTACCCCAGGCTTTCTGCTGCTGCTTTTTGGCTAGCGTGCATGCAGCGTTCCACCACGGTTTTTTATTTCTATGACAGCTTGTGCCCGATTCCGGTATACTATTATCTGCTGCCTTAATGATAGTGGATGTGACTTTATCAACGACCTCATCTATAGTGCCTTCTATGATATTTTGGGATATTGTTGATAGTGAAGTAAAAGTCTGCCAATCTGCCTTGTCATGAATGTATCTGGGTATTTTTGAAGTTTGGTTTGGACTCTGATACAAAGGTGAGAGAATGATCGGAAAATGGTCACTGTTATGTAAATCACTAGATACAGAGAAGTTATACAGCGGGAGGATTGGAGGAGAGCAGATGGCGAGATCTATTGCATGGAAAGTTTTAGTTGGGTAGTGAAAGTAAGTACTGTCGCCATTATTCATGCAGCAAAGGGAGAAGTCAGTGAGAAGTTGCTCTATTTGAAGGCCTCTATTGTTGGTGTCCTTGCTTCCCCACAAAGGACTATGAGCGTTCATGTCACCAAGGAGGATGAAAGGAGGAGGAAGTTGCTGAATGAGACTATTGAGGGATGTTTGGCTTATGGCTTCACTAGGAGGGAGGTATATACTGCAGACAGTTGTGAGTTGTTTTAATTGAATACGAGTGGCAACTGCTTGGAGATTTGTGTTAAGATTGACCATAGTGTGAGGATAACTATTGTTAATTAATAGGGCAACTCCACCTGTGGCCCTATCATTGAGCTCATAGTCCTTGCAAAAGATGGTGTAATTATGGATTTTAGTATGTCTATTGGTTTTGAGAAAAGTTTCCTGAAGGGCAAAGCAAGCGGGGTTATGATCATAAATCAGCGTTTTGAGGTCATAGTTTTTATTAAGGAAACCGTGGCAGTTCCAAGACAGCAGCAGAGCCATTATCATGCTGTGTTTGGGATGAAGCTCATTTTGCTCCGAACCCCCGTAGGCTTGAGAGGGGTGGTAGGGATGTCGTCATCATCCATGGGAAGATCTGACATTTCAGAGTCAGAGGGGTCCAAATGTAGGATAGTATCGTCTATAGGGCGTTGTGGAGGAACGTGTTTGATTTTGGGTTTATTGTACTTTGATCTGTAGACCGAAGACTTTTTTATTTGTGGTCGGGTTGAGGTAACATTTTAAGAGTTTTTCTTCGATATATGTTTTTGTGGAGCCGTGGAGTATTTATTTTGATTAGAGATGGATTGTTTAGGTATTTGGGCTGTTGCAGAAGGAAAGGAGACAGGTACGGATTTTGGTAATTCAGTTTGAGTTGCTATTGTTTTAGTTGATTTTGTTGCAGTTGCATAAGATAAACTAGGTGTTGGTGTCCGGCTTTCTATTATCTTACGGGATTCCGGATATGAGAGTCTTTGAGAGGCACGTAGGGACTGAATTTCTTTTTCAAACGCCCATTTCGGGAAGATCTGTAGTATGAAGGATGTTCCTCTTTACAGTTTACACATTTTGGAGCTGCAGAGCAGGACTCACTGTCGTGGTCAGAAGCACCACAGCGAGCACAGGCAGGTGACCCACGACAGGAGGTTTTAGTATGGCCGAACTTTTGACACTGGAAGCAACGGATTGGATTTGGTACATATGGTCTCACGGGGCATAAAAATAGCCGGTTTTAATATGAGATGGAATAGTGGGTGACTGAAAAGTTAAGATAATATGTTTAGTTTTGATTATTTGATTATTGCGTCGAATAGTGATTCGAGGAACGGCACTTACTTTGTCATCTGTTAGGTTTTCTAGTATTTCAGCTTCAGAGCAGTGTAAAAGTTCGGGTTCCGATACGACTCCTCGTGAGATGTTTAGGGATGTATGAGGGGTCACTGTAACAGTTTTTAGGCCGAAGTTTTTAATATTCATTATTTTGGAAGCTTGTCTATTGTTGGATACTTCTACTAATAGGTCTCCAGATCTTAATTTTTTAACTTTTTTGACTCCTCCTACATTGTCAGTGATACATTTGTGAATTAAAAAGGGGATGTTTCATTAAAGTTACCTTCAACATAGTGTACGATGAAGAATCGAGCGTTTATGTGTACTAATTGTGAATCAATGTTTTTACTACAAGTTGACAGCGGAGCATTGACGATAGAAGAAGAATTTTTCATATCCATGTTGGGGAAAATTGAGATTCGGACCCGACCGCACCACCCACCACGGAGCCCAACGAGGGGATGTGCATTTGCACACCAGTGCTAGTCGGGTCTATACGCTCACAGTACATCCCTTAAGCAGCGTCCACCCTTAACGACGTGCCCAGAGATGTCCGATTGCTTGATCCCTAGCAGTTGATCGAAATCAGTACCACCAGCCGATTGATACACAGGGGGAACGCTGTGTACCTCCCGTTTACCCGAAGTCGAGGCCAAATCAATGTGTTGGAGAAAACCCCTCAATTACCAGGATCCCCATTTCCGGGGACACGGGTCTCCACGCACGGCAAACACGTGGGTAGTTTTCCGCCAATAGAAGCTGACGGCACCAGGGGTGAAGCCTTCAGTCCGCGCACGATGCGCAGATGAGTAGCAGGTTTCTGAAAAATGCGAAGAGTTTTGAACTTGAATTCAGCGTATTTAAAAACCCAATTTTATAACATTTTCGCAATAGAATAATCTTTTTTTTTTGCAAAGGAATGGCTTATAAGTAATTTTATTATTTTCTTGTTTGGTTTCGCAGAAAAACCTCCGTTTATACAAGATTCTTACTGCTGCCATCTTTTGGTCATAAAGGAAATCGTCCCGACCTAAAAGAGATGTGCTGATAACAGAGCATCTCGTCCGATGACGCGCGCAGTTCCTTGGCCAATCAAATAGCGCGAAAATTTCGGGAGGAATATACGGTGAAAAGTGAGCCAGGTCATCTCTAAAAAGATAGCATCCAACCAGCATTGTAACACCACTAGGCGACTGAACTGATTGATTGTACAAAAAATATATAAATACGTGTGCATGTGAAAGTTGACACGAACGAATTACAGAACGGCAATGTCTATCTGTGGGATGCGTTTAATTTAGTTTTAAATTAAAATAAATAAAATCATTTTTAAAAATGATTTTTGAAATTAAATCATTTCTTGTCTCTTCTTACTTGAAATTCTTGCGTAATTTCTTTATATAATAAGAAAATGCACTGCTGTTTCATGTAACATATTCTGAATATAATAAAATTACATGTTTGTTCTTTTGATAAATACTTTAATGCGAAAAAAGAAAAAAATAATAAATTTCTATATTAAAAAAAATGTCCTATGCATTTGTAATTTGAATATCTCAAAAAATGGACTATTTGTCGGAGGCTAGAAGACCCATGCTTTAAAAAGAATTCACACATGTAAGAGATTCACCCAAAGTGAAAATCGGATGAGTAATATTTCATTGCTATCGATCGAGAAAGAAATGTTGGCATCCTTAAGACAAAGATTTTTACGACATAATAATCGAAAAATATTCATCCAAAATAAGAATGGATTTTATTTTCAAATAATGGATGAATATTTTTCTTTACTGTTTTGATAAGTACAATATCTGTACATATCAAAAATGTCCCATTTCTAATTAATAAATTTCTAAATAAATACTACTAATAATAACTATTTAAGATTATTTTTCATTTTTAATCATTAAATCTCTAAATAAATAATACAAATAACCATTTAAGATGTTTTTAGCACCAGAGTGCTATTAATTTCAACCTTGCATTTTGTGTAGACACGATTTTGGTACAATTTTCGAGTCGAGTCACTTTTGAAATGTGTTTGCCAGATAACGTGGAGAGGGGGGGGGGCGTTCATAAACTGTTGAAAGTAGCACAAGGTTTGCAATTTTTTATAATAGATCGCTAAATTTGGCGCCAAAACGCGACAATTTATTATAAATATATTCGAGTATAGTTAGAAAACGCCTGGCGAATATTGTAAAATAGTTTTAGTAGGCGATTTTAATATAGATTTTAATTCCGAAGAAGTGTTTTATAGAACGCAGAAGACAAATACGGTACACTCATAGATTAGGATACACTTTCCAAATGGTATTTATAAAGGTGAAGTATGGTTTGACTATGCCTGGCGAAAATTGCTAAATAGTTTTGGTAGGCGATTTCAATGTAGATTTCTATTCCGAAGAAGTGTTTTATGGAACAAGGAAGGAAAATACGATACACTCATGGATTAGGATGCCCATTCCAAACAGTATTTAAAATGTCTACGGGATACAGTTGAAATATGCCTTCAGAAGATTGTAAAACAGTTTCAGTAGTTGATTTTAAGATAGATTTCGATTCCAAAGATGTGTTTTACGGTACAAGTAAGAGTTGATTCCTATTTTAACGCGCCCCGCTTTCGGAAACCTAAAAAATCCCGCACTTTGGCGAGCTTTGCAGTCATGGGTCTCTAGGACATATGGACAAGTTTCTACGCTCCCAAAAGAACTATATGAAAACTAAAGTGAACAAATTAGCGATAAACGCACCTGTTAAGGAATTTGAAGACACTTAATTATTAAAACTACATTCATTGGCAACCCAAAATAAATAAAAATGTAACGGAATGCTTTACTTACTGTTGTGCTGAAGGGCCATTGTAATTCTAAATTACGATTGCCACATAAATATAAAAATCGTCGTAGTACCTCCATATGTTTAATGATCGCCACCTTGGCGTGAGTCGGGGCGTTAACGTAGGAATCAGCCCGGAAAGAGAAACACGGCACACTCATGGATTCTGATGGACATTCGAAACAATATTTAAGACGGTGAAGTATAGTTGTAATATACTTGGCAACGATTGTAAAATAGTTTAAATAGGCGATTTTAAGATAGATTTCGATTCCAAAGATGGGTTTTATGAAACAAGGAAGCAAAATACGGCACACTCACGAATCATGATACACTCTCCAAGTTAATGGAATGAGGAAGAAAAATAGGGACGACGCATAAACCATGATACGCTTTTAATATATAGCACTTTGGTGCGTATTTAAAATATGAAAGTATTTCAGATTTTCTTCCCCCGTTTTATTTTTATTTTCAAACGTTAGATTATCTTATTTGCTTTGAAGTACATCCAAAATGTTCTTTATTCTTACACCACCTCATTAAAGTATTCGAGTGTAAGACAAATTTACTGTGTTAATGTGTTCGATCTTATGTATATTGTGTTACATAAAAAATAAATTATAGTCCAATGACAACGTCTAGTATTTCTTTTGAGTTATGTGTTTTTTGAAAAATGAATCAGTAATCAACCGAATCAAATAAGAAATTCAGCTTAGACTAGAATAGGAATTTTTTTTTTTTAAATTTTTTTGTACTAAATATTTAACTTAAATGTTGATAAAATATATGAACATAATATTTTTGACTATTTGCATCACACCGTGATCAAAATTTTCTTTTCGTCGGTCGTTTCATTAGAACTTATAACACAGTGTGTGGATGTGTTCTTGCGCTGGCGGCAGGCCCGGCCTTAGAAATTTGGCGGGTCAATGGAAGAATCTTCTGCTGGTTGGTGAAGACTCATTCCCAGAAATAATTTGAACTATTGGCTTTTATATTTACTCAGCTGAAGAATCAAAAACCAAATAATGCATTAAATCTTCTTCAGAAGATTGTTTAGGGGCATATTTTATAACGGGATTTTTCGGGCCTTTTTCTTTGCTAATTCATCAGTTAACTCCGTGTAATTGAGTGAACGCGCAATGTCATTTACAATTGATATTAGAGACAAACCAACTAACCTTTCTTGAGACATAGCTGATCTTAAGTAAGTTTTAATGAGCTTTAGTTTTGAAAAGCTGCGTTCAGCAGATGCAACAGTCATAGGCATTGCTAATAAAATTCTCAGTATGATGCATAAATTCGGTAAAACTTCATCCAATCCTGTTTCAAGTAAATATTTTAAAGTACTTGCAGGAGACATATTATCTACTGCGATGTTTCTAAAAGTACTGAGCTCCGTAAAAAGGTTCATTCCATCAATATCTTTTTCTGTGTTTTTATTTGTAAGCAGTCTTTCTGCATTCTTACATTTGTCTTTCAAGTGCTGATCACTATTATTTGTTAAATCTTCTGCATCAAAAACCGACAAAAGAAACCCCGATTAGAAAAATTGTGAAGGATGCAAATTATTTCGAGATCGTTAAAGAAGTTTCTTTCAAGAATCAGTCATTAGCGGCCCTAGGCAAAAACTGGGAACGGTAAAAAAAAAAAAACATGCACTTAGATTTTTATTGAAAATTATTTGATCGGCGGCTCCCTTTAATGGGCGGCCCTAGGCGGTCACCTAGGTTCGCCTAATGGTAAAGCCGGCCCTGGCTGGCGGGTAAGAGGGGGATAAATCTGTAAGCAGCGATGACCATGGCATATATTCACGCCTCGCCCCTGGACGGCACAGAGTGGCTGCAGCTTCTAAAGGGGGGCCCTCACCTCCAAAGAGGAAACTACACCGAGGGGGAAAGTGAAGGATAAAGCTAAGGAGAGGGGAGGGTAGAGGAAAGTGGAGCGAAGGATCGCTGGGGCCCTGGGATTGCGACACCCGTGAAAACCTAAAGAAGGTCTTCCCCCTGAGGGGGCAAGTAGTTCAAATTCTTCTTTTTTGAGTGAATGTCTAACAAGCATGCGTCCATTCCCACAGCTCAGCAAAGAAAAAATGAAAATGGAAGACCAAAGAAAAAATCTGCCATAATTACAAGAACACCTGAGAAGATTTAATTAGAGAATCAAATTATAGACAATCTGAAAAAACGACTTTTGAAGCATGAGGAAATTGAAAAAAACATGCAGTAATGGGGAAAATCAGAAATAACTTTTGAAATCAAAGAAAATATTTCAGGATGGAACAAGTAGTGGTGGATCAAGTGTTGATATTATATTTCAGGATTCGGAAAACTCTATTGATTGTGAATGTGACACCTATGAATATGAAGATTGTGATCAAATCACCTTAACTGAAGATGACTTTGTAATTGTGAAATTTCTCACCAAAAGAACAAGCTTATCTTATGTCGAAAGAATAATGTCTGTGCCTCATTGCAAAGAGGTAAAAGTACAATTTTTACACAGAAGAGGCAAATCCACAAGTTTTTTTTTTTTTTTTTTTTTAATTCTATAAATGATGCAATTGTTTATGATCCACTGAATGACATGCTTTCAAAGCTTCCCAAAAATGGAAAATTGTGGCACAGCACGTACTAAAGCATTTTTATCATTTTCTGCAAACTTAAGTTTTGGAGAACAAATTTGATCCTATAAAATGAATGTGCTTTTGTTATTTCTTTAATAAGGACCCACGAAGGTAAATGTATAGGAGGGGACACTTCTCTTAGAAAGTTGGATTACGCTGTTGCAAACAGATGACGCTACGCACACTGGGTAACTGCGCATCTCCTGCTATTGCGCATCTAGGTTGTTTATATTTCCATCGAGGCGAAGTAAATGGAGATCGTTGAATTAGCGGAACTTCAAAAAAATATGAAAAATATGACTTATGAACGTGATATATAATAATTTCTGGATTCAGGTGTGTTTTAATTACCTAATTGTCTTAGAATACTATTTCGTAATTAATATAGGCAATAATTTCGAAGCGAAGTAATATTATGTATGTAATGTCGTGTTGTTATTCTACCCAAAAGCTGTATTTTAAGAAATAGTAGTAAATTTAGAAGAATGTTGTATGTGTGAATGCAATATTTAATAAGTGTTTATTTATACTGACGATCACACTCAAACAAGCAGTATTTACATTTATTTCATGCTGTGACAAATTTTAGCACAGCTTTAAATTGCCGCAAAAAAGTCATGTTAAAATATTAAATTCATGTTACATTAAGAACTCGCACCATTTTCTAATGTACACTCATGTCCATAAATTAAGGATAATTCAGAATCACACAGAAATTGATCTCTAAAATAAAAATTTCACCTGTGGAATGATCACACACATCTTGAAGAAGAATATGCAAATTACAGGAAACCACCAGATGGCGTGGATGGTACGTCACAATGACGAGAGTGTAAGAGAGAGATATATAAGGAATGGTGGCAAAGAAGTAAAATTGTTCACAAGCGCTGTGAAAGCCTTTCAGTGCAAAAACCGCATAGTTATGGCACAAAGGAGGCATTTGGATGATGTTTTACGTGGCAGAATTATCGGACGACTGGAATGTGGACGTACCCAGCTGGAAGTATCCGAGGAACTTGGAATCGCCCAGAGTGTCACCTCCAGGCTTTGGCAACGATTCCAAGATGATGGTAATGTGAGTAGACGTTACAGCACAGGTCGCCCCCGAGTTACAACGCCGAATGAGGACCGCTATTTGGCAGTTACTGCCAAAAGAAACAGACGGAGTACAGCATCAGACCTGTCTCGTCAGCTCTCTTCAGCTACCGGTACGACAGTTTCAAGGCAGACCGTGTACAGACGCTTAGGGCACATTGGTCTATATGCTCGTAGGCCTGTCAGATGTGTTCCACTTACCGCAACTCACTGTCGCCTGCGATTAACCTGGAGTAGAAAGCATGCATTGTGGACACCGCAACAGTGGTCTTGTGTGATGTTTTCCGACGAGTCCAGGTTTAGTTTGGAGTCTGATTCTCGCCGGACATTCATCTGGAGAGCGCCAGGTACCCAGAGCCCGATCAAGCCAAAAGTGGGCCCAGGGCCAAATACTCATTTGGGCCCTACCCCGTCCTTTTTATACTTGTAAAAATTTTTTATTTAATTTTGATGCAGTTCAGTATATTACATAAACATATAAATCAGGACTAATACACATTCATTGTTTGATGCATTCTTTTAATCATAAAAAAGTCTTTTATGCGATTTTTACCAGTTTTTTAAATGTATTTATTCTGAAAAAAATGTAAAATATCGTCATTGTTAAGTGAGTAATTTTCCAGTAAACTAGCAAAGGTGTGGTAACTTTAATTAAAATTTAAAGTGAATCATTCGTAATTGGATTGTGGAAATATCCGTATAGATATTTTAGAGAGCAATCTTACAATTTGACAGCAATAAACAAAAATCAATCATTTTTATCATCATATTTATATGCACACATATATATACACACACACACACACACACACATAAGAATTGCCCAGTCAATAAATAATCTTGGCTAAAACCATAGTTATAATTTATATAACCTCCATTTTCCATAAATGCATAATATACTTTTCAGAAATCTTTCACATTAGAAAATACAATAATAAAATAAAAAGTTTACCTTTTAAATCAATTCAATAATTACAAAAGTTTTCCAGAAGTTTTTAAAAATAAATTATATATTCCACTATGTTTTTTGTTTTTTTTAATAATAATAAAGTGTGCCAATTTTCGTTAAGTAATATTTTACGAAATATTTGTACATTTTTTAGTTAAAACTAAAAAAACAAAACGGCCCCTAATTGTGATCGGCCCCTGGGCCTGGGCCCAGTCGGCCCGTGCGTTAATCAGGCCCTGCAGGTACCCGTTACCACCAAGAGAACACCATTGAAAGACACCGTTACGGTGGTGCAGGATGGCTCGTTTGGGGAGGAATTATTCTTGGTTCCAGAACTGACCTGCATGTTCAGAGTGTAACGATGACAGGCCTCATCTATCGGGATGTCATTCTGGAACAACATGTACGTTTGTTTCGGGGCGCCATGGGTGCTGATTTTGTGTTTATGGATGACAACGCCCGTCCTCACCGTGCAAACATTGTAGACGAATGCCTTCAATCGGAGGATATCACCCGTATGCATTGGCCAGCATACTCGCCGGACTTGAATCCAATAGAGCATGTGTGGGATATGCTTGGCCGACGAATTGCAGCCCGTCAACCCCCTTCCACCTGTCTACAGGAACTTCGGAGTGCATTGCTTGATGAGTGGTGTAATATTCCCCAAGATCAGATTGATCATTTGATACTTAGCATGCCTAGGCGTTGTCAGGCCTGTATTGCATCGTCCGGGAGACATACTCCGTATTAACCATCCTACTAACCATGTTATACTGTTTTTTGTAAATAGGTTCTTTTTTGAAATTTGGTCAAGGGAGTAAAACTTGCAATTTTTATTAATTATGTCAAACATATAGCATCTTTTTTGCTCTTTACTTTTTGTTTAATAAATAGACTTTACAAATAAGTCAAATTTGTTTTGCTTCTTTCTCTTTCTTTGCCTGAACTTCATTATCCTTAATTTATGGACATGAGTGTAAATATATACCGTGACAGACGCAAACTTGTTTTCTGTGAGCCACGATATACACACTCGTTCACAAATATAAACTCAATATTTTAATAATCTTAAGATAGATAATCTCGTTCACATGCTAGGTCGGAAAATGAAAAACAAGTAAAATTAGTTATCAATCAGCACGGGAAATGCTTTATTCTTTTGCCGCTAGGATCGGTGCACGTCACTAGATTTCCAATGTTTACACAATTGAAACTTATTTGGGGTACCAAAAGTTTAACATTACAGCTATGGAGAGTGTCCACTCCTATAGTATATCTCCGTGTAAGAACCTTTTTTCTTTTTCTATTTTGATATTTTTAAATATGTCAACCAGCTGTTTTGTTTGTTACCTTGAAAATTCTTTTGCAAATTAAAATAATTGTGCTGTAAGTTAAATATAAGGCCGGAATTTATCTTAAATATTTTATTTTATTATGTCCCATTCATGACACTATCAGGCATGAATGGGGCAAATTATGAAACTTTGTATTTTTACTTTTCACACTTATTAAACTTGTTTAATTTTTCTTTTGTGAATATTTCCTGAAAACTAAGGCATTGATGTCTATTCTCAAACAATTTTTATTAAAATAATTGTAGTCTTTTGTTTTTTAATTGCAGAATGTAAAATGTCCCATTCGTGTCACCTCTCCTATATCAAGAAAAAATACTATTGAAATCAAGAAAAAATGTGATTAAGTTTCTTCCTAACTAGAAAAAAATTATTATTAATACAAAATTTGTTTAAACAATATTTAAGTAGCTTTCATAAATGAAAAATGTCATTTGAACATTAAGAGATTTTAACGTAGCTAGTAAAAAAATGCTGCATTTCATATTATTTTGGCCATTTCTATATAAATTCAATGCCCTTGGGGGACCACTAAATATTTTTTCTAACCCTGAAAAAATTCAAGGTGTTTTACATTCACAGAAAGAATATTTTTGGAGGAGTTCACAATTTTAAAAGTTGATTTTTTTTTGGGGGGGGGCGCCCTAATATATATACACAGGGTGTCCCAAAAAGGTGGTAACCGGCTTTAATGCTTTATCTATAAGAGAAGTGAGCAGTGTAAATTGAAAAAAAAAAATGTTCAAAATAAAATCGGAAAGAAGACTTCGTTAAGAAAAATTTTCCTCTCGTTAATTTTCAAAAAGGTACACTTTTTGAATTTGTATATGACCCCGATGCAAAATACTTCCCAATTAGTAAAATAGCCCCATACACTCATGAGGTGACATACAAAATTTGGGAATCACACCTTAAGGTGTCAGAGATATGAAGATAAATATAACGCTGACTTAAACCACTTTTCCATGGCTCTCGAAGGGAGAAAATCACTTCGAATGATCGCATTGCATGGGTTGTACAGAAATTACGAAAAAAAAAAACTGTTTTTCATCTCTAGCAATAAACATTTATATTCAAAATCATGTATAGTCCCGGATCATCTTTCTTTAAAGATATCTCTGCGACGTTGTATGATGAAAAGCTCTAATTCGGTGCATCACCTGATCAGTATATGGGGCGCAAGGTATGTTTCCTACGGGGGTGTACGCATTCGATTGAGCTTCAGTTTGGTATGTATGTTTGAATTATTCATTGATTAAAATTTATTTAAATGCTTGTCACTCCAGATTTTTTTTACAGTTGAGAACCAAATAATCTTATATTTTATGTTGTGTTTCTAATTAGTGTATAAAAAAAGTTGGCTATGTCAACATAGTAAATTAAATAACATAAAGGGCAGTAAAAGAAATGTTAATATCGCAGCAAAATTAAGCATTCTTATTAAAATAGTTAGCTCAAACACCAAAAAGAAAGACCCACTTTTGAATAAGAGCCCACCTCTTCCAGCGGAAATGACTATTTCGCTGAATCATTATTATTATGATAGCTTCATAGATCATTATTATTATGACGCTGGACATCACATACTATCCATTCTGCTGATACATTAAAAATGTTGGTAGTTGATGATTCCATAGGATTTCTTTCTTTTTCATTTTGATTAGTACAATATTTAATTTGCGTTTCTGTGTGTAACTTTTAGTTTGTTATTAATGTTTAAACATTTTTGTGGTATTTTAGGTTAAGGAAAAATATTATAAATATTTCCATGCTGGAATGTCTGTAGCAGATGCAATTAGATATGATGAAAATAAACTGTTCAAAACTGTGGCTGATAGCTGGCGTGAGGAGAACTGGTTCATTCATCAATCCTCTTGAAAAATTAAAGGATGAATTGGATTATTATTCATCTATAAGTAAACCATTTTCAAGTACTGTTTACATGTATTTCACAAGGGGGTCATTCCATGTCAAATCCACCCCTACCCCTAAAAAAAAATGAGATTGACATTACAGATTTCAATGATTTTTGGTTCATAGTTTGTGATATGAAAAACCTAATTTTTTGAACAAGTAGTTTATTTCTTTTTTTTTAATGGGAAGAAGTGTAAAAATAGACACTGTTGTCATTCGCAAAGTCATCCATATTTGTGTAATGAATTATGCCAGTGTGCTCATCAATATATCATTTTAAAGATCTTTTTATGGCCTTTAATATGATATGCAACACAAATTTTAATTTTTCTGAAATTTTAAAACTTAAATTTTTCAAAAACATTACCGTTGATTATTTTTTCAAAAAATTATATGTTAATCTTTTACTTATTGTCTGGAGGTATGCAAAGTTCCATGATTAAGAAATAATGGGTTTTTAATAAAATAATTTTTGAATTTGTTATTTTAGGAATGACAGTTAAAATAGATGAAGGTGCAGGTTGGACAGTCTTGCTAGTTACTGAAGTGATGAAAAGAGTGCAGCAGCTGGAACTCTCCAAAGAGATGATTTTCGTGGACTTGACCTCCAGCTGTGAAAGCTCATCATCTCAACAGTAACAGTTCTTTTAACTGCTACAAAAGTTGGGACAATCCCCATTGTTGTCCTAATTCATTCAGGACAAGCAACTGAAAACTATAAACAAGCGTTTATCAAAGATTACAAACAAAAATCAATGTAAAACTAACTATTGCATGAATTAATTTATAACACCTTGAATTTATATGAAACTATATATATATATAAATGAATGTTTGTGGGTGGGTGTGTATGACGTTGAAAAACTCCAAAACCGCTTGACCGATCACCATGAAATTTGGTACACCTAAGTCTTTTGTCACGGAGAAGGTTCTTATGCTATCCATTTTACTCTAGCTCGCCGCTAGGTTACACTGCAGAACATCTAATTCTATTCAACCGCTTGCTATGAAAATACGTTTGACCTATCTTGACGAAAATTGGTACGTATGGATATTTGAACAGAGAATATTTTTACGCAATCCATTTTGCTATAACTTGCCGCTAGGTGGCGCTGCAGAACGTCGATTTCTATTCCGTTGGACCGCTTGCTATGAAAATACCATTCTACGAATTTTGATGAAAATTGCCATTTATGGATACTGGAACACGAAGAATATTTTTACACTATCCATTCTGCTATAACTTGCCGCTAGATGGCGCTGCAGAACGTAGCATTTATTCCGCTCGGCCGCTTGCTATGAAGGTACCGCTCAACTGATTTTCATGAAGATTGGTTATTTGTGGACATTCGAACACGGAGAATATTTTAACACTATCCATTTTGCTATATATCTTCCGCTAGATGGTGCTGCAGTACGCCGAATTCTATTTCGTTCAAGCGCTTGCTGTGAAAATACCATTCAACTGATTTTGATGAAAATTAGTACACTCGGATATTTGAGGACGTAGAATATTTTTACACTATCCATTTTGCTATAACGTGCCACTACACGGCGCTGCAGAACGTCGAATGCTATTCCGTTCAACCGCTTGCAATGAAAATACAGTTCAAGTGAATTTGATATAAATTGTAGGCCCTCTAAAATATGCTACCGCTGCCCCTTTGCGAGACCGCACAGTGCCCCTATGATTGTCCGCCTCAACTTTATTTCGCAGGTGCGACTTGCCGGTGGATTAAATTCATCACCGCTACAACTCACCCAGTGCAATTAACTAATTCCCTTTTCAAGGATTTTCATAACATAACATGAAACCAATTATTTCAAACTCGCGTGCTTGAAGGTAAAACCAAACTCAACTAATATAGCTCTTGGCGCTAGATTATTGAAAAGAAATTCGATGAATTTTTGAGCACGACATAAAGAAAAAGCCGGGCACGAGTTTTGTCGAGACCCACCCTCCTATTTTGATTCATAGATTACCTTTTACATCAATTCTTATGACACAGTATTAGCTAATTCTAAGAGAATGTAAAAAAAATATTACCACCACACAAATTGTAATTCAGATTTGTTTTCATTAAATGTGAATATACATGCCAATACACAATTTTTGGAAGGCGAAAATAATACAACAACAACCTTTAAAGCCTCTATTTGAGCTTCCCATCTGGTTGCAGAAAGTGGTTTTAATGTTAAACCATTTACATTGGAAGTAAAAATTCTCCAACGATTTACAGATGCTGAGAAAAGCACGAATACCCGTTGGACTATGCTAAACAACGTAACAGTATGAACGGAAGTCTTCGCAGCATCTGAAATAACTAAATTTAGACTGTGACATCCACAAGGAATAAAATGAGCTCTTGGATTTATATCTAGAATTCTTTTTTGTAATCCAGAATGTTTCCCCTTCATGTTAGCACCATTATCGTAGCCTTGTCCTCGGCAATTTTGAATTGGAATTCCGATTTTTTCTAACTCTTGTAGAATTGTTTCAGAGAGTCCCAGTCCTGTGCAATCCTCTGCTTCAATAAAACCAACAAATCGCTCTGAAATTATTTCAGATGTTTGCGTTATATCTACAAATCTTACAGTCAAAGATAATTGTTCCTTTCTGCTAATATCTGGCGTTGTATCTAGTATAAGAGAAAAATATTTGGCTTGATTTACTTTATTTATAATTTTACTTTTTATTGTCTTAGCCAGAACATCTATAAGTTCATTTTGAACTTCCTTACCTAAATAAGAAACTGTCTTTCTTTGGTTCTTCAAAACTCTTTCTACGTGTGTTTGCATTACACAATTGAATTTGCCTAACAATTGAACAAGACCTAAAAAATTTCCATTGTCAGATTCGTATAGTTTTTCGTTTGTTCCACGAAAAGAAAGATTTTTTTCTGCCAAATATTGCACGATTGCGAGTAACCGTTCTAAAACATTTCTCCAATATATAGTTTCGTTATTAATTATTTTCTGATTTTCAGCGTCAATAGTTTTACTACATTTTAAATGTTTTTCCATTTCTTTCCACTTTTGATACGATTTAATATGGCAAACAGAGCGTTCATGCCGTTTTAAAATCATCGATATATTATGCCAATCACGATTTCCATTTTCTCCTGATAAAGATGTTTTTTCTGCTTTATTTGTTGAAAATATTTTGCAACAAAAGCAAAACACACTATTTTTTTTGGAAGAATAAATCAACCATTGACGAGTAACATGTTCTCCATTGTTCAATTTTCTGGTGTAATGAACATTAGAAAATGATCTATGTCATCACTTTTAGGATAAATAGACAGTTTATTTTCCGCAGGTCCCTGAAGAACTAAAATGTCTTTCAAATTTTGACTCATAGGAGTTGAAATATCCCAGTCTGCAGGATCTCCATTCCAGTTCTGTATTTCATTACTTGTTTCGTCATTATTTTTTGTGACGGTTACATGACTCTTTTCTATAGAAAATGAAAAAAAAAAAATATTTGAAAAAAATGTATCTAAGTCATTTTCAACTATATATATACACATGTGTGTGTGTGTGTGTGTGAGTGTGTGTAAACTTAATAAAATATACGAAAGCATATGCTTTATCACTTGCATCTTCAACAATTTAAAAGCAAATTACTTATGTTAGGAATTCGAAAACATTCAGAATGTTTCTTCACAATGTCTACAATACATTTTTATAAATAACAAATCTGTTTTTCTCCTACCTCCACTTTTCAATGGAGATGAAATATTTTTTAAGTCTAAATGTAATATTCCGGTAGCTGATTAAACAATAATAAAACTAGCTTAAAGACTTTAATTTTTATGGAATAACTTGTTCAGGGAATAAAAATGTTCCCGTGACTTATGAGCTTAGTTTGTTCTTGTTAGGCTCATATATATGGCTCGAAACCACCCTTTTCGGATTAAACAGAGAAAACATTGCACCAGCCTACGATGTAAGAAAATCTGAAAATTTTGAATAAATAATGAAAATTGAATTGCCCTCCAAATAAAATCCACCTTACTGAATTAAAATTAACTCATTAATTAAAATTAAAGGTATGCTTTAAAGGTTTTTTAACTTACCAAATGGTTGGCTGTTAGTCTCGGGAATTGCAGACTGAACATGGCTCGCTCTCAGTTCATCTTCCTTACTAGAATTTTCATTTAAAAAGCTTCCTGCAGTAATAAGTAGATATTGTATGTTCACCTTTTGGTATCAGCAGATAAACAAGTTTACTTTTTATAAAAATTTTATCATATAAATGATAGCGTTACAAATAAAATCTATCTTACTGAATTAAAATAGTTAATTAAAATGCAAATTAAATCCATCTTTCAAAGGATATAAAAATTTAATGGCACAATTATTAATGTAAAAATGCAGATCTTAAACTTACCAAATCGTTGGCTGCTAGTCTGAGGAACCGCTGATTGAACATGGCTCATTACATCTTCTTTATTGGAATTATCATTTAAAAAGCTTCCTGCAATAACAGATATTACATATTTACCTTTTGTTACAGAAGAAAAACTAGTTTACTTTTTACAGAAATTTTTATCATATAACTCATTGCGTTACAAATAAAATGCACCTTACTGAATTAAAATTAATTCATTAATTTAAATTGAAGGTATGCTTTAAAGGTTTTTTAACTCACCAAATGGTTGGCTGCTAGTCTCAGTAATCGCTGACTGAACATGGCTCACTTTATCTTCCTTATTGGAAATTTCATTTTAAAAGGTTCCTACAGTAATAAATAGATATTGTATGTTTACCTTTTGTTATCAGCAGAAAAACAAGTTTATTTCTTACAGAAATTTTTTTCTTATAACTCACCGCGTTACAAATAATTTCACTCTACGGAATTAAAATTAATCCATTGATTAATTAAAGGTATGCTTTAAAGGTTTATAAACTTACCAAATGGATGGCTGCTAATCTCAGGAATGGCTGGTTGAACATGGCTCACTTTATCTACCTTACTGGAATTTTCATTGAAAGAGCTTTCTACAGTATTAAGTAGATATTGTAAATTTACCTTTTTGTTATCAGCAGAAAAACAAGTTTACTTTTTAGAGAATTTTTTTCGTATAACTCATAGCGTTACAAATAAAATCCACCTTACTGAATTAAAATTAATTCATTAATTAAAATTGAAGGTATGCTTTAAAGTTTTTTAACTCACCAAATGGTTGGCTGCTAGTCTCAGGAATCGCTGACTGAACATGGCTCACTTTATCTTCCTTATTGAAATTTTCATTTAAAAATCTTCTTACAGTAATAAATAGATATTGTATGTTTACCTTCTGGTATCAGCAGAAAAACAAGTTTACTTTTTGCGGAATTTTTTTTAGTATAACTCATAGCGTTACAAATAAATTCCTCTTTACGGAATTAAAATTAATTCATTGATTAATATTAAAGGTGTATGCTTTAACGGTTTATAAACTTACCAAATGTAGGGCTGCTAATCTCGGGAATAGCTGGTTGAACATGGCTCACTTTATCTTATTGGAATTTTCAATGAAAGAGCTTTCTATATTGTAAATAAACCTTTTGTTATCAGCAGAAAAACAAGTTTAATTTTTACAAAAAAAAAATTCGTATAACGCATAGCGTTACAAATAAAATCCACCTTACTGAATTAAAATTAATTCATTAATTAAAATTGAAGGTATGCTTTAAAGGTTTAACTTACCAAATGGTTGGCTGCTAGTCTCGGGAATCGCTGACTGCACATGACTCACGCTCACTTTATCTTCCATATTGGAATTTTCATTTAAAAAGCTTCCTGCAGTAATAAGTAGATATTGTATGTTTACCTTTTGGTATCAGCAGAAAAACTAGTTTACTTATAACAGAAATTTTTATCATGTAACTCATAGCGTTACACATAAAATCCTCTTACTGAATTAAAATAATTAATTGAAATGCTTGTTTCAAAGGATATAAAAATTTAATGGCACAATTATTAATCTAAAAATGCAGATCTTAAACTTACCAAATCGTTGGCTGCCAGTCTGAGGAATCGCTGATTGTACATGGCTCATTGCATCCTCTTTATTGGAATTATCATTTAAAAAGTCTCCTGCAATAACAGATATTGTATATTTACCTTTTGTTACAAAAGAAAAACTAGTTTACTTTTTACAGAAATTTTTATCATATAACTCATTGCGTTACAAATAAAATGCACCTTACTGAATTAAAATTAATTCATTAATTAAAATTGAAGGTATGCTTTAAAGGTTTTTTAACTCACCAAATGGTTGGCTGCTAGTCTCAGTAATCGCTGACTGAACATAGCTCACTTTATCTTCCTTATTGGAAATTTCATTTAAAAAGGTTCCTACAGTAATAAATAGATATTGTATGTTTACCTTTTGTTATCAGCAGAAAAACAAGTTTATTTCTTACAGAAATTTTTTTCTTATAACTCACCGCGTTACAAATAATTTCACTCTACGGAATTAAAATTAATCCATTGATTAATTAAAGGTATGCTTTAAATGTTTATAAACTTACCAAATGGATGGCTGCTAATCTCAGGAATGGCTGGTTGAACATGGCTCACTTTATCTACCTTATTGGAATTTTCATTGAAAGAGCTTTCTACAGTAATAAGTAGATACTGTATATTTATTATTTGTTATCAGCAGAAAAACTAATTTACTCTTTACAGAAATTTTTATCATATAACTATTGCGATACAAATAAAATGCACCTTACTGAATTAAAATTAATTCATTGAATAAAATTATCGGTATGCTTTAAAGCCTTTTAAAATTACCAAATGGATGGCTGCTAGTCTGGGGAATCGCTGGTTTAACATGGCTCACTTTATCTTCCTTATTGGAATTTTCATTGAAAGAACTTCCTGCAGTAATAAATAGATATTGAATATTTACTTTTTGTTATCAGCAGACAAGAAAGTTTACCAGGGTTTTCATTACGGGAAAGAAAATGGGTGAGAATTTCTCACCCTGTTCTCAAAACTCAGTGAAATTTAAAAAAAAAAAAAAAAAAAAAAAAGTGAGAATTTCTCCCTACAAATGTGGTTTCCCACAGTAAATACCCAACGGGGATGGTATTTACTCCTGCTTTGAGTAAACACCTAAAATCAGGGTATTTATGATTTTTAGTTCTAATTATCGCATGTAACCTGGCCTCCAAATCTGTAAGTCAGGCCCAGTTACATGCAATAAAAATAACCCAGCTGAGGGAGCACCTTGTCCCCGGACTCTTTTTTGTTTTTTTTCTTCCTTCAGGAATTCTTGAAAATTCCCTTTTACACTCCGTGTTAAAACTTATTTGTAAGGTATGCAAATTTCTCTCAGTAATAATCTTTTAATCCGGGAAATAGAAAAAATATGCAATATACTCGCGTTCTCGCGCTGTATAAAAACACTGTTTACTCTTTACAGAAATTTTTATGATAAAACTCATAGCATTAGAAATAAAATCCATCTTACTGAATTAAATTAATTAATTGAAATGAAAATTAAAGGTTTGTTTTAAAGCACATAAAAATTTAATGTGACAATCATAGATGTAACAAGAAAAATAAATCATGCCAAACGCATAGATTATAAAACCCTTTCCAACACAAAAATGTATTTGCTATGTATTTTCCTTAAAACTAGAGATATTTTGGAGATAAGATAATGTTGTATTATCACTATAAATACAATTTTATGAGACCCCTTAAAAGACCCCTTTTCCAACGTTTAACTGAAGAATATAAAAAAATTATACTCATTGTCTTGTGCTAGAAATGTATTAGTGTCTCTCAAATGTCACAGACTGTAATGTATCGGAATTCTTTTGAGTGCTCCTGTAGAAGAACTAACAATAATACAGACACTATTATCAATGGAGAGCATTATTTTGAGAGCCTTAATGATATGTATGCCAACTTTGTTTTCTTTCAAAAAACCGAATATCTCTAAAATACTTTTTCAAGAATGACTGCCTATAGTATGCGATGTACTGGATTTTTTTCTCCTATAAAGGAAATATAAATGCTACTTATACCATTTAAAATAATTTACATAGTACTGCACATAGAAAAAACATAAATTTTTCACAAATCGGTCTCGGTGTGTATTTACAGCAGTAAAAAACACTGCACGGGTGGACAACAGAACAGACAAACAAACCGAAATCATAAACACTTTTCAACCTTGTTGGACAGTGTTATAAATGTAGTTTTAAGCTTGCCAAATGGTGTGATGCTAGTCTTAGGAATCGCTGGGTGAACATGCCTGATTATAAAACCCTTTCCAACACAAAAATGTATTTGCGATGTATTTTCCTTAAAACTAGAGATATTTTGGAGATCTTCCTTATTGGAATTTTCATTTGAAAAGCTTCCTAAAGTAATAAGTAGATATTGTACATTTACCCTTTGTTATCGGATGAAAAAAAATCTATTTTTTTTGAAAAATATTTAGTGAAAATTTATTTTCTACATGTTTTAGATTATTAATTAGGTAAGGTAATAAATTACTGAGAAGTTCTAAACTTTTTAAAATTAAAATTTCTCTATTGCGAAGTTATTTAGATAATACTGCGAAGTTATTTAGATAACATTTAAATAAAATATCTGTAAATTTAAGTCAGTTTTATAAAGGAAACTTGCGTTACAAATATTTACATTCTAAAAGTGCATTTCACCTTTTCAACATATCAATGAATTATATTAATATTAATTGATATAATTATACAATATAATTTTTGAAATGACTCATAATAATGAAAATAAAATCCACATTACTAGAGTAAAAGGATTTTCACAGTTCAATATTATAAATTCATGCTATGCTTTAATAGTCATTGAAATTTAATGGCAAAATTTTAGATGTAAACATGTTATCTTTAAACTTACCAAATGTTTGGCTGCTAGTCTCGGGAATCGCAAAATGAAAATGGTTTATTTCACTTTTCTTATTACAATTTTTATTCAAAAAGTTTCCTACAGTAATAAGTAGATACAGTAGTTTTACTTTCGTTATCGAAGAAAAAATGAAATCTACTCTTTTGATATTGTTTTACTGAATATTAATTTTCCATTCCACTTACATTAGGTTATTAATTAGAATATATTTATATGATATTGAGAAGTTAGAATCATTATGATATTATATACTATTCCACTTGATTTTTCAAAGACATATGCATACATTATTTAGAACATGGTCCCCATTCCCCCTCCCACACTTTTTTCATATTTCCAAATATAAATTTTTTGTGGTAAATAATTCTCAAAAGAAGGTATATCATATATATGATATGTCGATGTTTTCAATAAATAAAAAATAAATAAATATTCTCTGCAAAAAATAATTTTAATAAAGTGTAAGTAAAGTAAAGTATAAACTTAAATGAAATCAGTTTTTAAACGAAGTTAGCGTTATAACAATTTACATTGTTGCATTTAAACATATAGTAAATATTTAAAAAATAAATTCAAATAACTCATTATAATGTAAATGAAATCCATTTATTTAATTAAAAAATTATAAGAATTTAAAGTAAAAATTCATGATATGCTGTAATGGTTATGGAAATGTAATTGAACAATCGTAAATGTACACGTTTAGTCTTTGAACTTACCCCTTGCATGTTTTTCTCTTAAACGTCGCTTGAATACGGGCTAGAATCCCTTAGAAAGTCCCCACGGAAAGCAACACTCCTTAGGCCAAGGAGCCTAGTGCAGTCAATCGGCCTTAATCCACAAACAAACAAACATATCTTGTTGCTAGTCTCAGGAATCATCGTTTGAACATGATTCATTTCATCTCTCTTATTAGAATTTTCATTTATTTAAAAATAATTTTCCTAGAGTTTATAATACACTCAATAGATATTTTTTTGCCATCATTTCTTATTACAAAAAAGTATACCTTTATGAAAAATCTTTAGTGAATATTTGTTTCAAATGTGTTTTCGAGTATTAAATAGACAATATTTATGTATTATTGAAATGTTTGAAGCTTTATGAAATTAGATGCAGCTGTACTTGTATATTTAAAGGAATGTACAATGTGCGTATATTAATCGCAACCTCTTATGACGTGTGATAACGCATATTTGGGTATTTTTTATAAAATAAAAATAAATAACATCAAAGCATTTAAATAAAGTATGATTATGACCTTCAATCACCTTTTAAACTGTGTTTACATTATAACAGTCTTAGTTTTTAAAATACATTTCAACTTGTTGACAAAAAAAAACTAATCTTTCAAATAAGTCGTAATAATGTAAGTAAAATCATTTAATCAATTATGATAATAAATAAGAATTGAAAATAAAACTTTTTAATCGATACTTCACTGCTCATGAAAATTTAATTGCACAATTAAAGATTTAAAAACAGTACAGTATTTGAACTTACCAAATGTCTGGCTACTAGCTTCCGGAGTCGCCGATTCACAGAGGTTATCTTCATTATAATTTTGTTTTAAAAATTTACCCAAGCTTTCCCTCATTTTTTTATCATTTTCTTCTTTAACTTTCTTTTGCATTCTGAAATAAGCTCCGGATGGACGTTTTCTATTCATGTTTTAAGATGAAAAAAGTTAGCAAAATATCCCCTTTGAAACAGAAAGAACGAGTATTCCCCGCAATCTCACATGCAAAAATATCCAGACGACCAAGCAGGTAACCAAGTGCTGTACTGACATGACAACTGTCTAAACCCTGAGAATTGAGAATACGAATACCTAATTGGGTAAACTATGTCCCTCTCCGTACAACTGGACTTCTGTCATTTGTCATTTGTTGATAGACCTAATGGACCTAATGGAATGTATCTGTTTCCGATTTCTAGTCTACACATATGCTGCCCTAACCTCTTTCTCTGCGGGTGGTCTTAAAAAACTTTCTGCCCTTGCCCTGGTAAATGTAAACTGCTATCTTAAATATTCTTTAGAATGAGCTAAATGCTTAATGTACTATTTAATTAAATCTTTAATGTCATGCCAGAGAAATATTCTGTTAATAAAATACCAGTACATGATCTATAGCAAAAAAAGGCAGTTGTCGAAATTACTGACTATATATAAGGTGATCACACGTCCCATTCTGGAGGGGACAGTCCTGGTTTTAGGTAGCTTGTCCCGTTGTCCCCAAGCACAGCTTCGGAACTCCGTAATGTCCCCCCCTTCCCCTGTGCCCCCCCTTCTTCTTCTGGCGCCCCTAGAAAGGGCTATCCCCGCAACACCCTCGCTGCGGCTTTGCTTAAAAAAACCGATTGAGGAGCTGCGAACTCGGGAAACTGGAGTGATACAAAAAAGTTATGCCCGAAGCACCCCACAGCTGTAATTTACAGGGGCGCAGAAGTGGCTAAATTAAACATTTTTGTTAAAGGAGGGCGTCAAAATCAAACGCATTTCCCTTTTTACCAAGGCGATATAAACTTCCTGAAATTCATTTTTTACTCATTTCTTGTCAAATGACTTAAACGATTCTTTGTCGCCCTACATGACATTTCAATTGATCAGGGGTGCACTAATGGAGTGGAATATTTCTCTGTAACGTTTAGCATGATCTTTCGGAATTTCATACCGTGAAAGAATATTTTTTTAATTTATCATCTGAAAAATGTCTCTCATATCTCCCCGTTAAAATTTTCTACCTGCGCCCCTGAGCTTAGTTCCCAATAAATGGACTCTTGCTGTTCTATGGACACATTTATGTTTTGTCTTCTAACAGACTAGAAAAACTCTATTTAAACATCCTGCGATGAGGCTGATTTTACGCCCCCCCTCTTCGGCTTGCGCTCCTAGAAAGGGCTATCCCCGCAACACCCTCGCTGCGACTCTGCTTGAAAAACCGTTTGCAGGAACTTCGAACTCAGGAAACTGAAGCATTCTTCAGTTATAATTCACAAGGGCGCAAAAGTGGTGAAATGAAAAATTTTTGTTTAATAAGGGGCGTCAAAATCAGTCACATTTCCTTTTTGCCAACGCGATATAAAACACTTAAGGCTGAAGTATCCCGCAGCTGCAAAACTGCAAAAATTTACTTTTTAATTTATTTTTCAGTTCTTGTCAAATGGCTTAGGCGATTACTTTGTCTCCCTCACTTTAGAATATATTCTGATAGATCACGGCGTACTAAGGGAGTGAAAACTGAAATATACTGTGTTTACTCGAGTAATAGTCGCCCATTTTGTCAATTTTTCATATGAAAATGTAGGTGCGACTATTATGCGGGGAAAATCTACTACATAATATTGTAACTATAACGTTATGTTTTCTGCTTCAAAAGGGGCGTGCGACTGTTATGCGAGGGAGGCTATTACACGAGTAAACACGGCATCTCCCTTTGAAACTATTTTTTAGCATGATCTTTTGAAATTTTATATTGTTTATTACTGTTATTTCGTTTATTTACGCTCTGAAAAGTCTGTTCTTCCTGTAGTGATATATCTGTTTCATTTGGAAATGGAAACAGGAGTATAGCCCAGTGTAACCTAGCAGAACCGTCCAAATTTTGCTCCCCCCCACCCCTTTATGCATCATTATACTAATAAAATTCTGTCCTTTCCTCGCCTCTACATATTCGTTGTATTGAAAAGAGAAACACTAATAAGAAAAAACTATATAAACCAATGGGATCCTTCTGATTTTGCGCCCCCTCTTCTGTTTGCGCCCTATTACTGTTACGGCCCTGTTTAGAAAACCGATTCCAGAAGCTGAAAAAACTTAGGAAGTATCCCATAACTTTAATTCACCGGGGCGCAGAAGTAGCTAAAAAGAATTTTTTGTAAAAAGGGCTTCAAAATTACGTGCATTTTCTTTTTCCGCTAACTTGATTTAAAAAAAAAAAAAAAAAAAAAAACTAGATTTTATGTAGCTTTGTTCAAAATTTATTATAGCTTGTCCTTTTATATTTTTTGCGGCATTTCTTTTGAAATATATCAGAAAGAAGGTAACTTGAGAAACCATTTCTTTAAACATCCGGATAAGATCTGGCAGTGAGAGCCCAAAATAATTATAGGAGGAGGTAATGAATCAACAGGTTCAAAGACTACCCCTGCGGAAGAGGGTAATTTAGCATACCCTGGAGGTGGAAGCCTGGACACCGAGTGGACATATCTGTTTCCCATGAATGTAAAAAGAAGCGACCAAAGAACACTTCCGGACAATACACAGCGGCAACTTTAGAAGTGTTTAAAAGTATTTGTGACAGTAATACTGTTTAAAAGCTTGATAATATTATGAGAGCAGTCAGTGCGCCCATCTGAATAACCAAAAAAAAAATAAAAAAAGAGGAAAATGTTTGGAAAAACGAAAAAAAAAAGTGAAATTTGGCGCCCCTCGATTGAAACTCAAGCGTAGGCGACGGCCTACGTTGCCTACGCCTCAAACCGGCCCTGCAGTTAGTGAACAAAATCTGGGTTCCTAGGTCGCTGATCAAAGCTCTAATTGAGAATGCATACATTCTTCATTTTGGCATCACAAAAACTTAATATTTTTATACAACATGTATCACTGGAAAGGCATGTATTCAGGTGTAAAAAACTTTGTACAAAATTGTGAGAGGTGTCTGAAGAACTAATCGAAACCCAAAATCACGGTTACTGAGTCAATCCCAAAAAGCAATTTATTGCCAGGAAAACAAATTTCAATTGACATTGTTGGCCCAATGCCAAGATCACATGACAACAAGCACTTTGCGCTGTTGTGGACAAATACTCAAGATTTTTAGAGGTCTTTCCTCTTACCAGCATCAAAGCAACCACCATAATTACATGTCTCAACCAATATTTTTCACGCTTTGGGATTCCAAAAGTCATCATTCACTATAACGGTCCAAATTTTGTTGCTAATGAATGCAGGGATTTTTTTAAATCACTCAACATTGACGACAGAAAAAAATAAATATATTACCCTCAGAATAACGGTCTTTTAGAACGCCTTCATAAAACGATGAAACAAAGCATAGCTTCATTATGTGACAATATTTTTGAATGGTCTGACAAACTATTAACATTCTAACTTCATTACAACAATTCTACTCACAAAGCAACAGGTTTTATACCATCTGAACTATTTCTAGGGAGAAAAAAACTAGACATTCCCATTGGCATTTACAACTGCCAGCCGAATCTAAAAGTTACACTACCTATCACAAAAAATTAATTGATCATTTTAGGGCAACAAAGGAACTCGTACGAAAAAATGAGGAGGAGTATTTTACTTCTTTAAATAAGCATGTGAAGGGTCGAAAGAAACCCAATCTAAAATAATGTGACAAAATATTTGTACAAACATTTCAACGCCCCAACACATTTCAGGCAAAGTATGAAGGTCCTTGTGTAATAATAAAAAAATTCAGGAATGATAATTTCCTGTTAAAGAATATCAATGAGCCTGAAGCCAGACAAATGAAATTGTATATAAGTAAATTATTTAAGCAAGTTGGGTTAAGACCTAATTTAAGAAATCTAAATGAGAATCATGCGAATGAAGAAATGATAATTGAAAATGAGGCAGAAGTATAATAAGCTTGATGGTTGGTTGGTTTGTTTTTAATGGCACAAGGTCCAGAAAGGACATACTGCGCCAGACAGTGAGTTAAAACCCCATAATGATGTATTGGGGTAAAAGGTGTCATAAAAACTTAGTAAAAGCTAAAATGTAAAGAGTAAAAAGGTGAGAAGTAAAATTCAAAAGTGTTAAAAAGTGAAAAAAGGACATCTGGATGGGGGCTCCCATCCAGATACCAGTCAGACAAAATTGGACACATCAGACTGAATGAAAAATATTGGTACGTCTAAGAAAGGCAAACAGATTCCGATGTGGGATTTCATCCAAAATATCGTCAAGTTTGGGATGAGAACTGTTAAAAAATGTCTGGTAAAAACTATTAAAAGCAGTGCACGAGGTCAAAAGATGACGAATGGTGAGGTGAGTATGACAGTGAGGACACTCCGGAGCAGGGTCGCCCAGGAGTAGGTGCTTATGAGTACGACGCGTATGACCAATTCGGAGGCGTGTTAAGATGACATCTAGTCTGCGATATGGATGCGACGACCAATGTGTGAGAGCTGGGCGGATAGAACGAAGTTTGTTTCCAGTTTCATTGTCCCATTTACTGACCCATATGCCTTTTACTATGCTGGAGATGCTAGACTTTATGTCACCGTAGGATAGATTGCCAGTGTACGGGAGGCTCGCATTCTTGGCTAGTGTGTCCGCTTTCTCGTTTCCACAGATCCCGATGTGGCTGGGTACCCAACAGAGGAGGACCCTGTACCCCCGATTTACAAGTTGTTCATACTTATGTAAAGCTTTATGTATATAGCTATGATTGAGGGAGCCAGATTTTAGGTTTTCCAGTACACTAAGGGAGTCTGAATATATTATGAAGTTCTTTGCATTATGTCTGAAAATGTACAAAAGGCTTTAATTCAGCTGTAAAGACAGAGCAGAACTGAGGGAGGGTATAGCTGCATGTGTAATTTCTACCTATGAAAGCAAAGCCGACATGATTTCCAGTTTTAAAGCCGTCTGTATATAGTTCTCCATAGTTGTGATATTTGTTCCTGTGATCTAAGAACAATTTCTGATATATTATGGGGTCAGTGTTGGGTTTTGAAAAGCCTTCAAATGGTTGGATGTATGAAACCTGCAACATACCCCAAGGTGGTATGTCATGAAAAGAGCAGTTAGAGACATTAACATCCTCCAGTTGGGTACCAACTAGACTCCTACGAATCCTTAGTCCCAAAGGAGGAGTACAGGAAGGACGGTTGTCATAAAGGCGGTCCAGATGGGTGTCTAATAATGAATTCTTTAAGGGGTGTGAGGGATGAGACCCCGAAGCCGAGGCCAAAGCAATGTGTTGAAGTTTCACCCGTGTCTGTGGAAATTCCGTAATGATGATTTCCTTTACGGGAACACCCCTCAATTACCAGGATCCCCATTTCCGGGGACACGGGTCTCCACGTACGGCCAACACGTGGGTAGTTTTCCGCCAGTAGAAGCTGACGGCAGAGGGCGACCGCAGCTTCTAAAGGGGGTCCCTCACCTCCAAAGAGGAAACTACAATAAGGGGGAAAGGGAAGGATAAAGCTAAGAAGAGAGGAGAGTAGAGCAAAGAAAAGCGAAAGAACGCTGGGGCCCCGGGATTGCGACATCCGTAAAAACCTAAAGAAGGTTTTCCCCTGAGGGGTAATAAAGCTTGAAAATATTTTTCCTTTTTAGTATTGGCAAATGAAATGCAATTCACCATTGTGTATATCCTCTCCTGATCACAAACACTCTTTGAAATCAAAGTCACCTCATTAAATTAGTTTGGGATGCGCAACCAATTTATTTTCTGTAATTATTGCTGACTGGTCCGAATACTTCCACTCAAAATTAATTGATTTGATTTGGTTTCAAAAAAGAAAGTTTAGAAAAATATCCAATTGTAGCATACAACTACAAGTTTCTGATGAAAGAACATATGCTCACATGGTTGAATTGCAGATCATTTAGTGCAGTAAAGAAATTTTCAATTCATCATATAACTGCTAGAAATTAACATTTTTTCTTGAAAATTTAAAAAGATTAAATAGTGCATAAAGTTTTGAACAACTAAAAGGAGATCAAGTATTAATTACAAAATACTAATTCTTTGAAATATAAGTGAAATGCTCTGACAACTAACATAACGAGGTAAATTGCATTTTGGAATATTTTGTGTACAATTTGAGATAGGTGTGTGACAATTATGTCTTGTGTAATATTTATATTATGTATTCGTGTTTTTTTTCCCGCATACATTGGTGAACTATAGAACTGCCTTCACATTTTTCACTCACGAACTATATTTGAGAACTTAAAGCAATTGAATCAGTTAGAGGAACATTCCACCATTTTTAGATTACAAACAGTTCTCCTTTCACCTCAAATATTTCGCACAGCACATCAGCAAGATACGACAGGACTTCACCGACATTGATGAATAACCATTTGACAGACTAGAATGGGTCAGCCTAGGCTGCCGACAAGTTTTTTTTCTTCTTCTGTGCAGGGGAGAGAGATGTTGTATTGAAAACACAACTAACACAGAACAACCCCATCAATGTTTACAAACAGAACGTTTCCGTAACAGCGAGGAAAGATCCGGCACTTTAGTCAGTTGACTGGGCAGCCGTTGCAGTGTGAAGCAATTTCTTTCCGGCATTCTAGTCAGTTGACTGGGCAGCCGCTGCAACGTGGAGCAATTTCTTTGAAAGAATTTTTCTTCTTGTGGCAACAGACAAGTGAGCGGGAAAGGCGGAAGCCAGCGGCGTGAGGTCTTCCTTCCGGAAGTTTCTGGTCCCGATCGCCTGCTGAGCTGGTGGAAGAATTTTAATTTTTTTTTCTTTATTTTTGCTGAAAAAAAATGGAAAAGATGCTATCAACAATGTATATATAAATATCCATATAATATCAATAGAAGGTCTTTATTTCACCTTCAATTGACATTATATGGATATCTAAAACTTTATCAACCCTCAGTGGCAATTTTTCTTTTCCAAAATACCCTGTTCTTTAAATTGTTAAAATTGCTTTCAACAGGAGCACTGTTTGCTGTACTGGAGCTAAAGCCAAATATAGGTACCATGACGTTTGACCATAAAGGTAGACGTTTAATTAAATCGCCTATGTTTCTCATAATGTCTGGAAGAAACTGCAAATTGTCATGGTCACCTTCTTCCAGAGGAATTATTTCTTCCACATTATGAATGATTGTTTTAAACAAGTCATCAAAGTGTAATCTTTGTATGTCCACATTTGTAAGATATTGGGAATCTCCAGGCAAAGTGTCTTGGTTTATAATGAAATCATCATTTACACTTTTGCTCGAATTGCCATATGAAAGGTGCACGGGACGAACGATGAAAGTCCACTTTTCGTCAATGTTGAGGTTTCTACTGCATTCTGTTGTTCATTAGTGGCACTATTACTATCCGAACCCATGAGGGGAAAGAACGATGAGAATACACTGAAAAAATATCCCAAAGATAGAATTTACTGAGGAAGAACGATGAAAGTCACGTGCGCCTTTCGATTTTTCGAAAATCATCTGTATTGGACTTTCATCGTTCTTCCCGTGGACCCTTCATATGAAATCTCACTTTTCAAAAATTGTTTCGCTTTTTCACAACTCGTTTCTTCTGCTGTTGTTGTGTCTAAGCCTTCGGTCTCGCCGAGAGCAACTGCGACTATTGCTTCTAGAAGCTGTAACACATCTTCCATGCTAGTGCATAGAATTATCTGAGCTAGATTTCTGATATAGAGGGTCCGTATTTTGTAGTTTTTCCCCTTTAAAACATCCCATGACGCAATTAATTTTAATGTGTGTGCTGCACACATCGGATATAGCACCTCGGAATTCTTGCGTTCTCTACTTTGAGAAGTAGCTTAGCACAGTTATCTAAATATTTTTTCAAACTTAGAAATTACGTAAAAGTTTTGACAGCTGCTGATAGAATAGCTACAGAATATCAGATACAATTTCTTTAGGTGTTTGCACCCCATCGTTCTTCCAGACAGCTAGCCAGTGATATATGGCAATTGTGTCATGAGCTTCGGATAGAATGCTACTAACGGAATACTGCTTTCCAGAAATCTCATCCCGCGTAGCTGCTTTATACAAAAATATATGCTTAGATTTACCTCCAAAAGGTGTTCGTATTCTTTTTACTATGCTGCCTGTTGCGTCAATGCATATTTTGGAGCATTTACTTTTAGTACAATATGTGTTATACACCTTCATTTGAAAAGGCATCCAATATATTACATAAAAGGGGTCCTAACCCAAAGCTTTAATGCTTCCATTGTATTTTGGGTTGTGCATCTTTACATTCACACTTACTATTGGATCGTCATAAAGAATATCTTTCACATTTCTTCTTGCTTTTAATATGCGAAGGGCATTTACAGTTAAGAGATGTGCTGGCTCAATGTCTCCATAGCGCATAATTTTTCTTGCTTGAGTATTGCGAAATGCTGTCGGTGTCATGTTAATTTCACAGATGCTTAAACTGGCTGATTCCGGTGATTCTACGTTCGGATGTATTAACGCATTTTCGAAAAAAACCAGTGTACTTACACTTAATTACAGCCCTACCTTCACTGTGTGATTCAGTTTGCATTACACGACAAAATTTTGACTTGCAATGTATGCATTTCCCAATAATTTTAGCACAAGGGAATTCTCCTGCATTTATTTGTGCTCGCTTAAAGGACAGGCAACACGTCAATTCCCAAAGTGATCATTTACAATAGATGTCTATAAATTAGGAGTTAAAGCTGGACGCTTTTTGGAAAATGCAGGATTAGAGGATATATTATAATCTGGTTTTATCTGATCCCATTCTCTTGAAGATAATATTAGTGTAAACTCCATAACCTCTTTATCAACTGCATCAGAATCACAAGTTTCCGTGTTGGTATGATCGGTACTTGAACCCTCGATTTTTCCTTTACTTTCGTCACAAACTGAGAGATCATCATCGTATCGTCTTATATCCCCATTTACAGATTTAGTAGCTGGTGATAATACCAACTTTTCCCATAAGCTGTGTCTATTTTGTTTCACATATACGTATATGTATTTTGAATTGTACACATTGTTCAATGCAGAACTTATTTCAGACCAAACAGAGGCAGAAGGTGGAGGCACAAGCAGCTTGAATATCACTTCTGTTCACAAGCGATTTTTTTAGACATTTTTAATCGTACAAGCAACTCAGATGAAAAAATCCGTTGCAACAAGTACTGTTTTTTAAGAAGACGCTTTAAAATTCAGCTCGTTGTGGACATACGTAGTAAATTAACACTACACATTATAACACATGCTGTAAACACAATTTTGTTGAATGCACTTCAATTTAGAAACAAGGATGATGGACATATTTGAAGTTTTTGATCGCTTTTTATTTAAAATACCACATTTATCAAGAAACTATAAAATTAGATTGTCTCGTTTTGACCAGTATTGAAAAAACATGTTAATAGAACAATAAAAGTGCCAGAGTAAGTGTACAGATAAAGTGTCAGAAAACTGAAAATGATAAAACTTCTCGTTGCTGGCAACACACAGCAGCCAAACACAGAGTCCATAAAATTTTAGACCAATTAAATTAAAGAAAATCGCACTCGTTCTCTAATTTTGAAAGACGTTGCATGATATGAATATATAACAAAAACAGGCAAAATAAAAGCCGGGTGTGGTAGTGCGAGAGAAAAGAAAAAAATGGGGGGGGGGGGGACGAAAAAGTTCGTAACCGGAATATCCATACTTTTAGAACAGAAATGACAGAGAAACAATACTAATAAGGTATTCTCAATGGTAATTTAAGCAGACAAATAGTCCGTAATATAAGTAGAATGACGAATTTACCGTATTTTCCTGCCTATAATTCGTGGATTATCTGCAAAAAAAAAGTTAAAATTTTTAAGATGCGCATTATACGCCGCCGCGAATTATCCGTTCTCTTTTTCTTTTTTTACCCTGAAAAATTTTTAGTACAGAATTTACAACAAAATTCATTAATGGATGGCTCCAGAAAAATGCATCTTCCAATTAAATTTAATATATTAGTTTTAAATAATGAGTTTTTACTAAACTGTAAATACTTTTAAACATTCTTTTCATAAAAAAAAGTATCTACATTAATTATCTTTTGTTAGAGTGAAAAAAAATATCGTGTAACATACGCAATTGTAATTGACAGTATTAATGTGAAAATGTGTAATGCATTTTCACATTAATACAGACCCAGTTTCAAAATATGTTGTTTTAATTTCCGAGCTTAAACTCTATTATTTGTAATTTCGGTACAGTTGGAAACTTGAAACACTTTTTCCCGGCACTTTTTTTCCACAATCCATCCATAAATAAGCAGCTTGTGAACAGCCAGCTGAAAAGAATTAATAAATAGCAGCATCTCGTTGTGTGTATATCTCTGAAATAAAATGTTTGTTTTAACACTCAAAGATGGCTTATCAACAAAATCATCTGGGGAGGGGAGAAGCAGCCAGACATCCCAAGAAAGACAGCTCTTTTTGCTTGAATGCTTCTCAGCGGATGAGAAAAACAAAGCTGTATAATGGACAGAGGAGCCGGAAGAGATTTCTTCTGAGAAGAGACAAGCTGATTTTTTGCTGGTGGAGGGGGCAAGCTGATATACTGTCTTTTCAAACAGTAAAAGCCCTCAATGTCAACGGTCAGTTATTGTTCTGATATCTCAGCGTTCGCCGGAGGACGCGACAACGACCTTCAGAAACATTTCCTGGAAGTCTTCAATAAAACTGCTGGCAGAGAAACCTTGACCAGGCGGAAGATATACCAGTCCAGACTGTTGAAACAATTGTGGAGTAAATGGAAAGACCAGTACCTTTTACAACTGCGCAGGGCTCACAACTTTACAGAACCTTCATCAAAACAAAATCTTAAATCCGGGGGCATTGTCCTTGTGGAAGGACCTAAGAGGTCCAAGCTCTTCTGGGATATGGGAGTGATAGAACAAGTGTTCATACGAAGAGATGGCCACGTGGGATCTTGTACTGTTCGCACACCCAAGGGACAGTTAAGAAGAGCGATCCAACTGCTGTATCCTTTTGAGATTTATTTTTTGATATATATATATATATATATATATATATATATATATATATATATATATAGGAACTTTGAACTGAACATCTGGAATTTTTAGAGCTTTCGTTTTGGACTTTGAAGTCATTTAATTAATTCATTATTAAAATTTAAATTTGAGATGCTTAATTTTTCTTTGCATTTACGTCTAGAATTTTATGTTTCTTATTTAATTCAATTTATTTTATGTTTGCTCATAAAGTGTTATTCTTCATTCAATTTTTTTAGTGTAATCTTTCTGAGTCTAGTGTAATCTTTCTGAGTTTTTGAGTCTACTCTTTCACCAAGAGTACAGGTGGGGAGTATGTGTGAAAATGAGAAAATGTTGCTGAGGGTCCAGCGTCGCCACGTTATTCGTGCGATTATGGAGGCGAGAGGAATGGATGACTGAGAGTGCTTTATGCAACCTTTCAGAGAGGATGAAAAAACCGAGAGGTCGTAGAAACCGTAATTAAAACGACTGTATATACAGTCGAACTTCGATAACTCGACTTCCTATAAGTCGAATAATCCGCTAACCCGAAATTTTAATCAAGGCCCGAATCATTCCTATACTTTTCTTTAAAAAACTGTCTCGATAACTCGAAGTGAACATCTTCTAAGTCGAAGTTTTTGTGATAGACTTCCCCGGTAAAAACACAATTCAGTTCAAAACCGAATGCCAGTCCACGCATGTCTTCCTTCTGTGAAATGCAATGGCATCCACTTACGTCACACATTCTTGGAATGCCCTTTACCCCCCTCGCCTCCATTGTCCGAAAGGGTAAACAGATAAGAGATTGTGGTGGGAAGGGGAGGTTGGAGTGGGACTGAACAAAGACTCCAAGGTGGTCACTGTCTTGGGGGAGGGTTCACTTTGGAGAATCTAGAACACCTGTTTTGTGAGGGGAAAATTCTGTCCTTCCCGGCCGCGTGTAGAAAAGTTTCACATTCCTGATAAGGATTCCCAGCTGGACGCTCTTCTTTCTCTGACTCCGTGACGCTGCAGTTGCGTTCTTTGAATTGCGCTTGTTGAATTAATCAGCATTTTGTATCCATAATGGCTAAGCGGAAATTGATCACGCTTACTTTAGATCAAAAAGCAAACCTTATTTTGGAGATTGAAAAAAATCCTCAGTTGAAAAAGAAAGATGTGGCTGCTAAGTATGGCATACCTCCAAACACTTTATCTACGATTTTGAAAGATAAACAAAAGATTTTGAGTCGCCATGAATCGGGTGCCGACTCTTCGAGCAAACGCGCAAAAAAGTGTGCTTTTCCTGACGTCGAAGCAGCACTCCTGAAATGGTTCGAGACACACCGAAGCAAGAACATTCCCCTGAGCGGAATGTTACTGAAAGAAAAAGCCACGGACTTCGCTCACCTGCTGAACGTCGATGGATTCAATGCCAGTACAGGATGGCTGGACAAGTTCAAAGCCAGGAACAAGATCGTGTTCCGCACCCTACACGGACAAGCAAAGGATATTTCAGATGAAACATGCGAGAACTGGAGAAAGAGTTTGCCACAGCTTCTACAGTCATATGAACCCAAAGATGTTTTCAACCTAGATGAAACCGGACTCTTTTTTAAATGCATGCCGAACAAGACAATGATGTATCGCAATGAGAAATGCTCTGGTGGAAAGCTCAGCAAAGAACGATTGACAATTCTAGTAGGGGCAAACGCCAATGGGACTGAAAAACTGCCTTTGATGGTCATCGGCAAGACAAAGAAGCCCCGGTGGTTAAAGAATGTAAAATCACTGCCCGTGGAGTACCATGCAAATAAAAAAGCTTGGATGACATTGAACTTGTTCGAGATGTACATACGGAAACTGGATTCAAAGTTTTTCAACCAAAACAGAAAAGTGTTGCTCTTCGTGGACAACTGTACTGCTCACGGTGATATCACAAACTTGTCCGCGATTAAGTTGCTCTTCCTGCCGGCCAACACAACGGCAAAACTTCAACCTGCAGATCAAGGCCTCATTAAGTGCCTGAAGCATGCCTATCGAAAACGATTAGTGCGCCAATCCATCGAGGATGTGGAGAATGGCGTAGAGCACAAAATCAATGTGCTAGATGCCATGCGCCTCATTTCGCACTCCTGGGAGAGTGATGTTTCTCAAACGGTGATCGAGAACTGTTTCAAGAGCTGTGGTTCCTTCAGTGCAAATGACAGTGAAGCGAAAGACGACAATTGGGATCCCTTTGAAGGCATGGGTGATATGGACTGGGAAAAAGATTTCATGTGCATCGATGACAATATTGCAACGTCAGAACCCTTGTCTGACGAGGCAATAGTGAATGCAGTTTGCGGAGAGCCCGAAGGAGATGAGGACGAAGAAGAGGCTGAAATCCCCCCTCCTCCAACAAGCAAGCAAGCACAGGACGCTGTTCACATCTTACAACAATACCTGGAGAACACCGAAGGCACAGACAGCACCCTATTTAACTGTGTTAAAAAATTAGGTGACTTTGTGAATGCCAACAACCTTAAAAAATGCAAACAACAAAAAATTACTGTTTTTTTCAAATGAGATTTACACGGTATGTATACTAATTAATATGTAATGAGGCCAAATTTTGTGAGTTTTAATAAATCTTTTGACCCCATTCTTCTCTTGTTGTTTACATAGGCTATTAAAAAATTGAAATGCGTACAACTATAGTATTATGGCACATATCAAACCATTTAAACCATGTCGACCCATCATAAGTGCCAGTAGAGAGGAATGGGAGGTAACTTCGATAACTCGAACTTCGGATAAGTCGAATATTTTTGAGGGTCTCTGGGACTTCGAGTTATCGAAGTTCGACTGTATTTGTATAAAGTCAATGTTATTTATAGTAAACGGAAAATATGTATCCAAGAGAATTTTTACTGAGTGATAATTTATTTGAACCACCAAGATTAGAAAACCCGGCTTTAGTGACAAATTAGTTTCTTGTCAAAAAAAGTCACCATTCTGCGTACGACACTAACGCAACTAGAAGAACGCCCAAAATCTGCTTCCTTAAGTAAATATTTTGACTCATTTCACAAAGCAGAATTTAAATTAACGTATTAATATATCATTAAATTATTCTTTTATGTTGTATTAGTCTATCTAATAATATTACGATTGGACTAATTGTCAATGAATAGGACTTGTCTAAAATGTTGGTGCCCCACCTGAAAACCGTGGCAGATCCATGACAGCAACAATGCCATAACTATGTTAAGGGCATTGTGCGTTGTCTTTGTAATCCCTTCAGTGTTATTTAGTTGGTTAAATATCTTCATGATCCATCGATTCTACATCTGATATTTCTGATTATGAGGGTGATAATTTTAAAATTGTGTCATCTGTGTGTGGTTGAGGAGATAATTTCTTCATGCTCAAAAGGTTGTATTTAAATTTATAGGTTGCTGCTTTAGTGATTGTTGACCTGACTTGAGTAGTACTATTGTTTTGTGATTTTTTCTTAATTTTCTCTGGTGCAGTGGAAGGATTGTTTTGTTTTTGGGCAGATTGTTTACTTGTTAGTGTATTGGCAGAGGAAGGATTAATAACAGGATCAGTCTGAATGGCTATTGGTTTAGTAGATTTTGTGGCGGATAGACAGACCACAGGTTTAGGGGTACGACTTTCTATTATTTTACGAGCTTCAGGATATGAGATTCTTTGTGTAGCACGTATTGACTGGATTTCTTTTTCAAATGCCCATTTAGGGCATGACTTTGAATGTGATGGGTGTTCCTGTTTACAGTTGACACATTTTGCAGCTGCAGAGCAGGTATTACTGTCTTGGTCAGAGGCACCACAACGAGGGCAGGCCGGTGACCCACGACAGGAAGTTTTAGTATGACCGAACTTTTGACACTGGAAGCAACGGATGGATTTGGTACATATGGTCTTACGGGGCATAATAGATAGCCAGCTTTGATATGGGTTGGAATAGTGGGTAACTGAAAAGTTAGGACAATATATGTTTAGTGTTGATTGTTTGATTATTGCGTCGAATAACTATTCGACGCACAGCACATACTTTTTCGTCGCGGAGATTTTCTAATATTTCAGCTTCAGAGCAGTGCAAAAGTTCGGGTTCTGATACGACTCCTCGCGAGATGTTTAGGGATGTGTGGGGTGTCACTGTAACAGTTTTTAAACCAAAGTTTGTAATGTTCATGATTTTGGAAGCTTGACTATTGCTTGAAACTTCTACTAACAGGTTTCCAGATCTTAATTTTTTAACTTTTTTGACTTCTCCTACATTATCGGTGATACATTTGTGTGTTAAGAATGGCGATGTTTCATTAAAGTTACCTTCAACACAGTGGATGATGAAGAATCGAGCATTCATGTTTACAAGTTGTGCATCAGTGTTTTCATTGGAGAGTGACAGCGGAGCGTTGATGTTTGATAAAGAATTTTTCCAAGCCAAGCCATGTAGGGGAATTGAGATTCGGACCCGACCGCACCACCCACCACGGACCCAACGAGGGGGGTGTGCACTTGCACGCCAGTGCTAGTCGGGTCTATACGCGCACAGTACATCCCTTAGGCAACATCCACCCTTAACGATGTGCCCAGTAGATGTCCGATTGTTTGATCCCTACAGTTGATCGAAATCAGTACCACCAGCCGATTGATATACAGGTGAACACTGTATACCGCCCGTTTACCCGAAGCCGAGGCCAAAGCAATGGTGTTGAGGTTTCTTCCGTGTTTCTGGAAATTCCGTAATGATGATTTCCTTTACGGGAACACCCCTAAATTACCAGGATCTCCATTTCCGGGGACACGGGTCTCCACGCACGGCAAACACGTGGGTTGGGTAGTTTTCCGCCAATAGAAGCTGACAGCAAAGGGCAACCGCAGCTTCTAAAGGGGAGCCCTCAGCTCGAGAGGAAACTACACTGAGGGGGAAAAGGAAGGAGACAGCTAAGAGGAGAGGGGGCAGAACAAAGAAGAGTGAAAGAACGCTGGGGCCCCGGGATTGTGACCAGGGCCGTAACCAGAGGGGGGCTATGGGGGCTGAGCCCTACCTAACAGGCTTTCAGCCCCGCCTAAGATTTTCAAAAATTGTTGTAAATTTACTGATAAATACGAAAGTTTAGAAAAGAATGGTTTTTAACGATCTTTAAATTTTACATCATTAAAAATGTCCCTCGTTTGGGGGGGGGGGATCTCTCATCACAATGGTTAGATTTCTATAAATACAGTTCATTATTCAGCTGCCCTCGGTTGCATGCAGCACCGGATTTTGGATTTTTCCCAGAACACAAAACTGCCGCTCTTCCTTTAAGTCTGTTTCCCAGGGCAACGATTTTGAGGGGTGTAAAAATTTAAAACTTTCAGCGTGTTCATGTTTGCATTCAAAATAGTGGCGAACATTTTTTCAGCAAATTCTCATTCCAAAGTTTGATAGTTAAATTTATTTTACAGATCTTCTTTAATTGGGTAGCATTTAATGGACTACAAAAGGTACAATTAACGAGTAGCTATACCTTATAAATTATTCTTGCACAAAAAATTACACTAACCGATATCCAGTACTGCATTCGCTCAAAATATCATTTGAATATTTTTCATAGAATCTCAATGAAAAAGTTATTAACGTAAGGAATGTTAAATATTTTTACAATACCGTGTTTTGTGAAGCATATACTCTAGAAAAAAATATAGAAACTGAAAAACAGTCTCTCCCCCCCCCCTCCCTCGATTACTAATCCTCGATTACTACTTACTAATTTGGTCAGCCCCCTGAACTAGATTCTAAGCCCTACCTAACATTTCATCCTGGTTACGGCCCTGATTGCGACACCTGTAAAGACCTAAAGTAGGTCTTCCCCCTGAGAGGCGGGCGCTTATCATTAGTATCTTATCATTATCGGAGTCAGTTACACTTTCCTGGCCTCCATTTTTATCACGTGTTACTCTTCCACTAAGTGGTCTGCTCAAAAATTAAAAATTTCTTCAAAACTAACAAAAAAAAAAAAAAATCAAAGGTAAATCTGAAATATTCGCTCTTCGTTATATGGAGAATGTTTATAGTGTTATTTAAGCCTCAAAGTTACGTTTCCATGAAAAATTTCGTTATTATGAGAAAATCGTTCTAAGATTTCGTTGTAGGGAGATTCTACTGTATATATAGGCTTTTGATATCGTTGGAGAAAGTCTAGCTCTTGATACAGATTTCATGCTTAAGAGACATGCTTTAAATTTTTATTTAAAGAAATTGGCGCAAGGACATCTGATTCGGCTTGGGTATGATATAGATATCAAAACTGACGGAGGAGACGGTCCTTGACATCGTTTGATATTTCAGGGGATGACGACCTTTAAAGTGTTAAAGCAGGTGTGGGCAACCTTTGAAAAGTTGTGGGTGAAAAGTTGGCCAAACTTAAGGATGTTAGCGACGTCGCGAGCGAAACTTGTGTATTTTAGCGAAGTGGCGGGTCGTATAATTGGGATTTATATGGGATATTGAATGGTTTATACGGAGTTTTCAAATGTTCCGCGGGCCAGATCAAAAGCCGTGGCGGGCCACATTCGAGCTGCACACTAAGACTATTCCTAGTCTTCACCTTTTTATAAATTCGGCCATTCGTCGGCATGATTGAATAGAAAAGAAAGACTAGAACTACTGTAAATTCACACTTGAATGTATCCACTGCTTTTTCTTTTTAATGCTTTCTAATGGGCTCAAATTTCATCATGATGTTATTCATTTTAACGAGAACTACACTCTTGTTACAAAAACTGCCCAGAATACAGATGTAGGTTTAAATGGCATTAAATTATGTAAAGTATCGATATCGGCCGATACTATAACTTAAAAATATCGGTATCGGCGGTTTCTGAAAATGAATTTATAGGTAAAGTACCGGTATCAGTCATCGGCGAAAATGTGGTATCCGTTCGATCCCTAGTGTGAACTCTTTGCCTAACATATATTTTCGAAATCGAACAACTCCAAAAATTAAAGCTAAAGCTTCTTTTTCTAATTGGCTGTAATTTTTCTCAGCCTTAGTAAAGGTATGCGAAGCGAACGCTATCGGTTGTTCTCCACGATTTGTTTTGTGTGAGAGAACTGCGACGAGTCCGTAAGGACTTGCATCACAGGCTAATCCCAGACAGCACAGCACACTTGCCCAATTTATGTCTGGATAACCATATCTGGACAAACTTGTCCAAAACATGTCTATGTCTATGATAAGATATCTCCTGGACATCATTTTAGCGACATCCTTGGGAAAATCCATAATATGTCTAGAATAAGACATGATTGGGGCATGTAACATCCCAATTAAGTCTTATTACGACCAAAACGGGAAAATCCATATTATGTCTATAATATGACATGAATTGGACATTTAAACACCCCAATCATGTCTATTTTATGACATAAATGGAAAATCTATCGGCGACAAACTCTGATTGGCTTAATTTGTTTGATCATGCGCAGTAACATTTTTGTATGCACGTTGTTTTTAATAATCTGTGGTGGTTGTGGTTGATAGTACCCATATATGGGAAGTTTCCTTGTTAGCTAATTATAACATTTTTATGCGCACTTCTTGCATATTGCTTGCCTATATCACTGTTCTTTACAATACGAGGTAATGTACAACTTTTTGACTTAATATATATTTTAATAAAAAAATTAAGTCGACTCGTCAGGAATGGCGAAATGTTGAACAAAAAGTTAGTGATGAATTATTCCTTATAGAAGCTGATTGTGATTGTGTGTGATTATGGCAACGCTTCACTAGGGCGATCTGCCAAGGGTGGGGTTTGCCTTGGTAGGAGGACTTTCTAAGGGGTTCTAACGCGTATTCACGTGACATCTGGAGAAAACCTACCAAAACTCCAGACCGTTAGATCGATAGCCGCGCGAAGGGACCCGAACCCGGGACCTTTACACTTCGGCCGTCTACCATTTTCAGTGGCATATTCACTGTGCCATGGTGAGGCTGAAGCTGAATGTAATGTGAATAATTCTGAATCAAAGTCTATTAAGCGGACGATCATAATAATTTTCATAATGAATTTGAAAATAGGATCGATGAAAATATGTTTGAAGATTCAAATATGTGTGATCCTACAAGCAGTTCTTGTAATAGCTCTATTTCAGAAATTACTGATGAAACAGATACTTCTGTTCCTTTTTGTAGTCAATCCTTTTCCAGCAGGATTGCTGAATGGGCTATTGACGTTAATATTCCACATGCACATCTAAATAAATTGCTAACAATTTTAAAAGAACAAGCATGTTTTGCAACACTTCCTAATAATTCAAGAACATTACTGAAAACACCTCTACAAACTATGACAAAAAATATTTCTTCGGGCACATACTGTCATTTTGGCTTCGCCCACGGATTAAAAAATATCTTATGTAGTGGAAGCTCATTTCCACATGAGCTAGAACTATTTTTCAATATTGATGGATTACCCCTTGCTAAAAGTTCAGGTAGTCAGTTATGGCCTATTCTTTGCTTAGTTCCAAGTCTGAAAATAAACCACTTTTTTTCCTGTTTCTGCTTTTCATGGCAACAGTAAACCAGGCAATGCCAATGAATTTTTGTATAACTTTATTCAAGAATTGAAATTGCTCCTGCTTGAAGGGATTACAATTCAAGGAGAAAACTATACATTAAAATAAAAAGCATAATCTGAGATGCACCTGCCCGAGCCTTTATATCATATATTAAAGGCCACTCTGGCTACTTTGGCTGTGGTAAGTGCACTCAAGAAGGAAATTATATAAATAATAGAATATGTTTTCCTGATTTGGATTCTCCAAAGCGCACAGATATATCCTTTAAAAATCGAGACCAGGAAGATCACCATACTGGCACTTCTATTCTTGAGGATATAAATGTAAACATGGTTTCTGGAATTCCCTACGAATACATGCACCTTGTTTGTTTAGGGACTGTCCGGAAATTATTTCATTTATGGATGAAAGGTAATCTAAAATACCTCTATTCTAAATTACCATTCTAAATACCTCTACTACTATTACTATTCTAAATAGGTCTATTCTCCTAATAGAAATCTAAAATATATTGTTGCGGAATTACTCTGCTACTCCTTGGGTTCGTCGTTCTAAAGTCCTGTTGGTGTAAAAAGTTCAAGTAAAAAGTCACTTGTCAGGATGGAACACAAACTTTATTGCTCCTAGAACTTCGTAGAACAATCAGCTGCACACAATTCACAAGCACAATCTAGCAGTAACGTGCTTTTAACAATCCGCTTGGATCAAAAGCTCTCACAAATGCTGTATTTCTCACACAAAATAAGTCACTTTTACAGGCTAAAATTCCGTGGAAATATTCAAGGGATATAGTACACTATCCCTTAAGACACAGCAATGAAGAATTTACACACAGCACTTTAAAAACAGCTTCACAAAGCAAGCTAAAACACAGCTTCTATAGCACTATCAGTTCACACAAAACAGGCGTACTCAGAGCTCTTCACACATTGAATGTTCAACTCGCAACTGACTCACTTCGGGGCGATGCCCGCTTCTATAAATAGCCGACGCAGGAGGTACAAGAGGTTTCCAGAAAAGTCAATTTCTCGAGGGTTCTACATAAAGCGTGAATTTTGATTACGTCATAGAAGAGAAATGTTAGGTTATTATGCGTTTTTAATGCAGGAAAAACAACTTCCAGGCCCCATTGGGAAAATCGCGCCAAATGACCAAAAAGTCGCCAAGCTCGGCGACTTTTGGCGAAATATCGCCAAATTTGGCGCCAAAAATAAGTCCTCAAAAGTGAAGAGATCTAAGCTCTAGGACTAATATTTCTCGAGTTTTCTAGAAATCCCATATATTTGAATGGGAAACCGAAACCTCCGTATCTCCGGTTCTAATTGGCCGATTTTGATGCAACAAAAAGCAAAATTTATCTATTTGAAGCGTAGAATACGAATTTTAAACCATTTTAAGCCCCAGAGCAGCGAGTTGCCCCGAAAACTCGTAACATTGCCCCCTTCCCAAGGACTGCACGTCCCGGGCAGTACAATCCCCAGTTAGGAGGTAACACAAATATCTACAGTGTCCAACCTTTAACCAAATCTTAACAACATAATTTTCAGCAAATGCACTCTAATTAATAAATAATAGACATAATGAACAATTACACTAATAAGCAATAAATGTAATAAACAAATACACATTAATAAAAACCAATATTTTACAAATATGTACACTAAACATGGCGTAAGTAGTGAGAGAAAGAGAGTTGAAGAAAGAGGAAGAGAAGAGAAAGACAGGAAAGGAATGAGAGATAAAAGAAAAGAGGAATTACGCCATAGTGACCATGGTCTGAGCTAATTCCAACCGCGGTAGATGGCTAGCCGATCGTAATGTACAACTCTTGGCTTCGAGTTGGGTGACTTACGAATCCGTACGATGACGTCATTCAGCCGGTTTAGAACTGTGTAAGGACCGTCCCACGGCGATTGCAGCTTGGGAGACAGGCCTTTCCGTCGAGACGGATTCCATAGCCAAACTTTGTCACCTGCGTTGAACTCGTGTCCCGTAGCCTTCGTGTCGTAGCGAGTCTTCATCTTTTCCGTGTTCAGGTTGATCCGCTCCCGAGCAAAATGATGTACATCTTCAAACCGTGCCCGAAGGTTTTCCACGTACTCCTCTGGCGATGAAGGCGCATCTGGAGGGCGGCCGAACACTAGATCGGCGGGAAGACGAAGATCTCTGCCGAACAGCATCTGGGAAGGTGTGAAGCCGGTAGTCTCATGGACGGCACTCCTATAGGCCAGCAGGAACAGGGGGAGTTTCTTGTCCCAGTCCTCTTGATTCCTAGATACCAGGAGCGAGAGGTTGTTCAAAATTGTACGATTGAACCTCTCCACCATGCCGTCGGATTGTGGGTGTAAAGGCTTAGTCTGGGTTTTGTCCATTCCGAGAAGTTGGCATAGTCCTTTAAAGACTGCAGAGGTAAAGTTCGTTCCTTGGTCGGAATGAAGTTGCAGAGGGGTTCCATATCTGGAAATCCATTCTTGCACCAGTACCTCTGCTACGGTCGTAGCTTCTTGATCGGGAATAAGAAACGCTTCGGGCCATTTAGAGAAGTAGTCAATGACAACTAGGATGTATTTGTTGCCATCCGAAGTTCGCGGAAGAGGTCCCAGGATGTCGAGGGCAATCCTCTCAAAAGGCGCTCCTACATTATAACGATGTAGTCTTCCACGGCTTCGTTTCTTCGGGCCTTTACGGGCGGCACAGGCGTCACAAGATTGACACCACTTTTCGACGTCGCCTCGAGCCCTAACCCAGTAGAAGCGCTCGCGAACTTTCTGCAGGGTCTTCATTACGCCAAAATGGCCTCCAGTTAAGCCATTATGAAGTTCTTCTAGAACCTTCGGAATCCTCGAACGAGGGAGTACTAACTGCCATCGGAGCATCTTGCCGTCGTCCGACTCCCATTTACGATACAGGACTCCATTCCTCAGGCGAAGCGAATCCCATAAAGCCCAGTACTGTTTTGTTGCCGGACTGTAAGATGATATTTCTTGCCAACTGGGCTTAGCGCTGGATTTTTCCATAAATTCCACAATAGGTTTGATGTCGCTGTCTGTTAATTGGTCCGCCCGAACATTTTCGTCACTCCAGGGATCTTGGGATGGTGTCGATGATGTAACTTGGCGGACAATGGGATGTTTCAGATGGTAATTTTTCTCGGCCCTGGAGCAATAGCGACAACTGTCTATGCAGGGCCTTCTCGACAAAGCATCTGCATTTCCATGAGATGACCCTTTCCGATGACGTATCTCGATGTCATATTCTTGTAATCGCTGTATCCACCTGGCTATTTGGCCCTCCGGATTCTTGAAATTTAGAAGCCAGGTTAAAGAGGCATGGTCCGTTCGGAGCAGGAATTTTCGGCCGTACAGGTAATGATGGAAGTGCTCCACGGCCTTAATGATAGCAAGGAGTTCCTTTCTCGTAACACAATAGTTACGTTCTGCCTTTGAAAGGCATTTGCTCCAGTAAGCAATGACGTGTTCTTGGCCATCTATCTCCTGGGACAAAACTGCTCCGACACTCTCCTTACTTGCGTCTGTGTCCAGGATAAATGGCTTGTCAGGGTGAGGATACGACAAGATCGGCGAAGATGTTAAAGCCGTCTTCAGTTCGTTGAATGCGTCCTCACATTCCTCAGTCCATAGAAATTTCTGTCCAGTCTCGGTCAATTTGTGAAGAGGTCTTGCAATTTGAGAAAAGCCCTTCACGAATTTTCGATAGTAAGTACACAGACCGAGAAAACTTCTTAAGTCGTGGATATTCTCGGGACGACTCCAGTTCTTGACTGCGGACGTCTTTTCGGGATCGGTTCGGACTCAGTGGGCGGATATTATGTGCCCGAGGTAACGTACTTCCCGACGGAACAAGTTGCACTTCGACGGACTTAGTTTCAAGTTTGCCTCTTTTAATTTATGCAGTACCTTTCGAATGTTCTCGAGATGCTCTTCGAAAGTCCTTCCGACGATGATGATATCGTCCAAATAAACGAGACATGCTTCGTAGGAAAGTCCTCTCAACACTGTCTCCATTAGACGCTCGAATGTAGCCGGTGCGTTGCAGAGTCCAAAAGGCATAACTTTGAATTGCCACAATCCTTGTCCCGTGGTGAACGCAGTCTTTTCACGGTCATCGGGATGGATTTCTACTTGCCAGTAGCCACTCTTGAGATCCAGAGTGGAGAACCATTCATTTCCCGATAAAGTGTCCAATGTGTCGTCTATCCTGGGAAGAGGGTAGCTGTCTTTCTTGGTAATGTCATTCAGACGTCTATAGTCAACGCAGAACCGGGTGGAACCATCTTTCTTTCGGACCAAAACAATCGGCGAGGCTCACGGACTAGTCGATGGCTCGATGACGTCATCACGCTGCATCTCCTCTAAAAGTCTGCTCACCTCTTCTTGCTTAGCAAACGGCAGCCGCCTAGGATGTTGTTTGATGGGAGAATGCCTGCCTGTATCTATCCTATGTTGAGTTAAGTTCGTACGCCCAAAGTCACTCGAAGTTCGGGAGAAGAGGTCTTCAAATTCAGCTATTACTTTCTCCGCAGCGCTTCTCTGTTCTGCCGTTAACTCCACGTCTTGTATTAATTCCTTCGTCAGGCACTCGGAAGACTTAGCTGTCGTTTGGCTGATGTTCTTATTAATGCAGGTAACAGGAGTGCATGTCGCCAACACTTCATTTTTCTTTATCACCTTTGACTTGTCCGTCACATTTACTACTCTAACTGGAATTTCTGTTCTCGACAAGTCCACAAGTGTTGCTCCCATAAGCACTCCTCTGACGGATTCACTATTGTTTGGGTGTTCGATTAATCCAAAACGGAATTTATTGCTTTCTTTTACTGTTCCAGAAATTATTGAATCAGTTCTGGGAGGTAGAATGATATCAGTCTGGGCTATTATTTGCTGTACAGGTAAAATAGTTTCATTTTTAATATCGAACGCAGCTATTTCTTCTGAGTCTGAACGAAGCTCATTAAAGTCCAAGTTAAATTTGTGCGATTTTAAAAAGTCCAGTCCGAGAATAAAAGAGTCTGTAATATTAGCGACATATACCATATGGTCGTATCTGGCATTTCCAAACGTAATTTCTACTTGCGCTTTTCCGCCCACTTCGATCTTGTCATCTGTCACAGTCTGGAGGGTCAGCGAGGACGGAGTCCAGATAATCTTCAAATTTCATTTCTTGGCCAGATCCGTCCTTATGATGGTTACGTTCGTTCCAGTATCAATCACCATGTGGCATGGGGAACCATTAACGTATCCCTGTACGAAGAATCCATTACTGCCACCATTCACTGATGAAATCTGCAAGACTTTTAGGTGGGGCTTTTGACTATATGGCAACCTCCGCCCCGCGAGATGGCCACCTCCTAGTTTCCCCCTTTCATGTTCTTAGATTTCTCTTGCTGGTCATGAGACTTCCGACCACAATGCTTTTGTACATGGCCTTCAACGCCACACTTCCATCATTTCACTTTCTTTCGGCCATCTCTCGTTCTATCGGATCTTAATTTTCGTTCTATGAGATCTTCAATTCTTTTCAACCTGTTCTCGACGCTCTTGGACCGTGACAGCTCTAACAGCATTCCGATCTTTCCTGACGGCCCGCTGAGCCGCTTCTAGCTTCATTGCGAAGACGAGAGCAGATTTCAAATCCTTATAATCCTCCAACATAAGTGACTTTTCGGTTTCTTGATCACGAATGGCTTCAATAAAATGACGCACCGCCATTTCTTCTCGGACATTATCAAGGTGGTCCATGTAGGCTAAATGACACAGCCTATCTATGTCCGAAGCCAGCTCTTGAAGGGTCTCGCCAGATCTCTGCATCCTTGACTTAAGTTGGATACTACTATATTCTTTCTGGCACTTCTGTCCGAATTTCATCTCCAAGGCACTGGCAAGGGCGTCAAAATCTCCTATCTTCGTCGCTCCGATAGTTTGCAATACATTAATTGCATCTCCGCTAAGGGAAGCGGCCAGTTGGTTCGCTTTCTCGGACTCGCTCCAACCATTGGCTCTGGCGACGATCGAAAATTGGGTCTTGTAAGCTTCCCAGGGAGTCTTTCCGTCATAAGGCGTTAGTTTCACTGCTGGGTGGCATGACGGCAACCTGATATTTTCTGGTACCTTTCCCAGCTTTACCAGACTGTCCAGTTTTTCTTCTAACTTGTGATCGATCTTTTCCTCAATTCTTTCTTCGTATTTCGCTTGACTTTCTTCCAGGAGCGACATTCTCTTCTCCATATTTTCTTGATTTGTCTCTACTCTCTCCAGTCCGGATTTCATTTCTTCTAGCCCGGCTTCTATTTTCCGCTCCAGTCCTGATTTCATCTCGTCGTGTGCGGCTCTTAACTCCTCCAATCCGGTTTTCATTTCATTGTGTGCAGCCTTTAATTCCTCCAATCCGGTTTTCTTCTCGACTTGTCCGGCTACAATTTTCTTCTCTAAATCCGCCTTCATCTGTTCTTGTGCGGCTTTCATCTCGTCTTGTGCGGCTTTCATCTCATCTTGTCCGGATTTCATTTCTTGCATCATATTCATGAGCTTTTGAAGTTGTTCTTCCATTTTTTGTCTAGTCAAAACCATAAACTGGAAAATTAAAGTCTTTCTTTAGAACCCCGATTCTGACACCAAATGTTGCGGAATTACTCTGCTACTCCTTGGGTTCGTCGTTCTAAAGTCCTGTTGGTGTAAAAAGTTAAAGTAAAAAGTCACTTGTCAGGATGGAACACAAACTTTATTGCTTCTAGATCTTCGTAGTACAATCAGCTGTACACAATTCACAAGCACAATCTAGCAATAACGTGCTTTTAACAATCCGCTTGGATCAGAAGCTCTCACAAATGCTGTATTTCTCACACAAAATAAGTCACTTTCACAGGCAAAAATTCCGTGGAAATATTCAAGAGATATAGTACACAATCCCTTAAGACACAGCAATGAAGAATTTACACACAGCACTTCAAAAACAGCTTCACAAAACAAGCTAAAACACAGCTTCTATAGCACTATCAATTCACACAAAACAAGCGTACCGAGAGCTCTTCACACATTGAGCGTTCAACTCGCACACTGACACTTCGGGGCGATGCGCGCTTCTATAAATAGCCGACGCAGGAGGTACAAGAGGTTTCCAGAAAAGTCAATTTCTCGAGGGTTCTACATAAAGCGTGAATTTTGATTACGTCATAGAAGAGAAATGTTAGGCTATTATGCGTTTTTAATGCAGGAAAAACAACTTCCAGGCCCCATTGGGAAAATCGCGCCAAATGACCTAAAAGTCGCCAAGCTTGGCGACTTTTGGCGAAATACCGCCAAATTTGGCGCCAAAAATAAGTCCTCAAAAGTGAAGAGATCTAAGCTCTAGGACTAATATTTCTCGAGTTTTCTAGAAATCCCATATATTTGAATGGGAAACCGAAACCTCCGTATCTCCGGTTCTAATTGGCCGATTTTGATGCAACAAAAAGCAAAATTTATCTATTTGAAGCGTAGAATACGAATTTTAAACCATTTTAAGCCCCAGAGCAGCGAGTTGCCCCGAAAATTCGTAACATTATTTTATAAATAAAATGTCTGATGTGCTAACAGATTTAAGAAGCTTTATCCTTCCTGAATTTTCTCGTAAGCCTCGCACATTAAAGGAAATAGATCGGTGGAAAGCTAGCGAATTTCGCCAAGTGATACTGTACACAGGGCCCATTTTTTTTATCATTACCCAAAACACTTTTTGATCATTTTATGACACTTCATTGTGCTATAGTAATCCTGTGCACCCCACTAGGAAATCATTCTACTGAATATTTTGATTATGCACACTCATTGTTAAGGTATTTTGTGCAGCATTTTGGAAATACGTGTGGAAGAGAACATATATCATAAAATATTCATGGCTTGTTGCACCTAGTAGAAGATGTTAAAATCTTTGGCCCGTTGGATAGCTACAGTGCATTTCCATTTGAAAACTACATGCAGTTTCTAAAAAAGAAAATTAGAAAATGCGAAAAGCCCTTACAATAATTAAATTTAAGAATTCTTGAAAATTATAGGTTTGCACCTAAGAAAATACCATGTTCAATGTCATTGATTAGGTTTTGCAATGAACATAATAATTGACCTTCAACTCTAGATTATCCTTTACGTCTACCATCTTACACACAGTTTGAAATTGTACACTTCCCAAAATTTATGCTGTCAGCAAAACCACCTAATAATATATATGGTTTAAAAGATGGTACAATTGTTTTAATTTTAAATTTTGTGAAGGTTAAGACCAGTTTTTGTCAAATTCTTGTTGGAAAAAAGTTTACAAGTTATGAAGATTTGTATATAAAACCATGTAAATCATCTGAATTGGGGATCTTTAAAGTGTCCAAACAAAGCTCTAGAAAGAAAAGAAAACCTTTATCTTATAGCAAAAATATATTCAGTTAATAAGACAAAAGTTAATATGTTATTCTGAATTAGAATATAGACAATGGATTAAATACATAGTTACATCATTAATAAAAGTATTTTTTTACCACGGCAGAAAGTTACAAGCTCTGTACAAGTAGGGTCTTATAGAAATTCTTAATTTGTGTTATATGTAGTGTTGACTCTAGAGCAATTTAGCAGGGCACAGAGCCCTGTGGCCTTTTAAATTAATATTTAGTGCCCGCCGGTCTTTTTTCGAGACCTCTGGCTTGATATTTTCACTGCTATTTGTCAACATTTCTATTTTTATCTTTTCATTACATTCAAGCGATTATTTTCTTGAAAAGTTCTTTTTTATGTACCAAAAACCAGGGTTTCAATGATTTAAATCAGTTGATTTTTTAAAAAAATCATTGATTTAAATCAAGAATGCACAACCTTTGGCCCATGGACCATTATTGGCTCATGACACCCGTTCCATTCACCCACTAGCCCAGTTGCATGTAAAAACACGAACCAGATTCAGTAAATTCAATTTTTAAGAAAATGAGTTAATTGTGAAACTTAAAATTTGTTTTCAGTTCTCATAAACATGGCACAAGAAAATAGTCAGTTATTATTTAATAATTGACTTCTATCAATATGTGCCATCACATTTTTAAGAAGTTTTTTTTTTTTTTTGTAATTGGGTGCTTCCACCTCCATAGTACTATGATTGTTTATGTCATGTCCAGATTAAGTTCGATTGGTTATAACAGCAATTAAATTCCTTTTTTTATAAACACAATTGATTTCCCCTTTTTTTTTTTTAATAAACACAACATATAACATACTTTTTACAAAAAACAAATTATTCACATAACTGAATTTTTTATTTAGTTATCTTAACCCTTCAATGCATGGCGATGCATATATGAATCATACCAACTTTTATGGAATTTTTCTTTAAAAAATTCACAAAACAGGTGGTTTTCTGGGCTGATTATTATCTTCATACATCCATATTGATATGTAACTGTCATTTTCTCCAGTAGATGGCAGTATTTAGCAGCACTTGTTATTGAATTAGCGCCAAATGTTTAAATCTTATTTCTGTATTTTCAATGATCTTGTCAAGTGGTTGTTGTTCTCCCAATTCGATTTGATTTTAGAGACCTGTAAAATTTACTATATATACACTCATGTCCCATAAATTAAGGATAATTCAGAATCACACATAAATTGATCTCTAAAATAAAAATTTCACCTGTGGAATGATCACACACATCTTGAAGAAGAATATGCAAATTACAGGAAACCACCAGATGGCGTGGATGGTACGTCACAATGACGAGAGTGTAAGAGAGGGGTATATAAGGAATGGTGGCAAAGAAGTAAAATTGTTCACAAGCGCTGTGAAAGCCTTTCAGTGCAAAAACCGCATAGTTATGGCACAAAGGAGGCATTTGGATGATGTTTTACGTGGCAGAATTATCGGACGACTGGAATGTGGACGTACCCAGCTGGAAGTATCCGAGGAACTTGGAATCGCCCAGAGTGTCACCTCCAGGCTTTGGCAACGATTCCAAGATGATGGTAATGTGAGTAGACGTTACAGCACAGGTCGCCCCCGAGTTACAACGCCGAATGAGGACCGCTATTTGGCAGTTACTGCCAAAAGAAACAGACGGAGTACAGCATCAGACCTGTCTCGTCAGCTCTCTTCAGCTACCGGTACGACAGTTTCAAGGCAGACCGTGTACAGACGCTTAGGGCACATTGGTCTATATGCTCGTAGGCCTGTCAGATGTGTTCCACTTACCGCAACTCACTGTCGCCTGCGATTAACCTGGAGTAGAGAGCATGCATTGTGGACACCGCAACAGTGGTCTTGTGTGATGTTTTCCGACGAGTCCAGGTTTAGTTTGGAGTCTGATTCTCGCCGGACATTCATCTGGAGAGCGCCAGGTACCCGTTACCACCAAGAGAACACCATTGAAAGACACCGTTACGGTGGTGCAGGATGGCTCGTTTGGGGAGGAATTATTCTTGGTTCCAGAACTGACCTGCATGTTCAGAGTGTAACGATGACAGGCCACATCTATCGGGATGTCATTCTGGAACAACATGTACGTTTGTTTCGGGGCGCCATGGGTGCTGAATTTGTGTTTATGGATGACAACGCCCGTCCTCACCGTGCAAACATTGTAGACGAATGCCTTCAATCGGAGGATATCACCCGTATGCATTGGCCAGCATACTCACCGGACTTGAATCCAATAGAGCATGTGTGGGATATGCTTGGCCGACGAATTGCAGCCCGTCAACCCCCTCTCACCTGTCTACCGGAACTTCGGAGTGCATTGCTTGATGAGTGGTGTAATATTCCCCAAGATCAGATTGATCATTTGATACTCAGCATGCCTAGGCGTTGTCAGGCCTGTATTGCATCGTCCGGGAGACATACTCTGTATTAACCATCCTACTAACCATGTTATACTGTTTTTAGTAAATAGGTTCTTTTTTGAAATTTAGTCAAGGGAGTAAAACTTGCAATTTTTATTAATTATGTCAAACATATAGCATCTTTTTTGCTCTTTACTTTTTGTTTAATAAATAGACTTTACAAATAGAAGCAAATCTAATTTGACTTCTTTCTCTTTCTTTGCCTGAACTTCATTATCCTTAATTTATGGACATGAGTGTAGCTCAAGGTATGTATTTTTCATTTCTATGTTTAGATTTAACCAAAGAATTATTTTTATGTGAAAATTTTCAATTTTTTTGTTTGATTCAAATATGCATCAACATGCATATATGAATAGGCTTCACTGCAGAGAGCAGTTTGATGCATTTATGAATCAGTTTAAAATTTGGGCAGAATTTATAATTATAAGATCTCATAATACCTTTTATTTCAAGCTAATTTTTAAATCACACATACCCATTCATTGTTTACATGCATTGTTGTTTATTAGAGACATAAAATATTATGTAATGTATACTGTTTGTATGAAAAATTTTTAAATTATTTTTTTTATAATCATGTTAATTCAGCAGGTAATTAGTTGCTTTTACGAGTAAAGAATTGGCAAATAAATACTATTTTACTGTTTTTTAATTTTATTATAATCATCAGTATCTAATAATAAATCAAATGTATAGAGAAACATATCATTTCAAAAGTATTTAATCCCATATAGCATTTTTTTTTATTATTGTGCTATTACTAACAAAGTAAGATATATATATATATATATATATATATTTTACATTTCAAAATTCCTTTATTTACAATTTGTAATATTTATAACTATACTAAGTACTATTTTCCTGTTTCTTTACTTCTATTATAATCATCATTGTCTAATAATAAATAAAATGTATGGAGAAAGATAGCATTTCAAAAGTATTAAATGCTATATAGCATTTTTTTAATTATTATTGTGCTATTGATAACAAAGTAAAATACTCTTTTTTATGTGAAGTTCTTGTCGACCCAAAACATTTTTATCTACCAAAACCCTGTTATCGATTCAAAAACATGGAACTTTAAACAGCAGTGATAAGTGTCCTAAGATCGATTTCAGCAGGTCAACATAAGCAAGTTGTCACTAGTTTTGAGCAGAGGTATGCCATGTGGTGGATTTCATGTTTATCACATATGGGTTTAAACATATGAGGGGGGCGTAGATTGGTTTGGTATTCATATAGGGAGATATAAAATAACTCCGAGGTCAAGAAAGTGGTACATGAGACTGTTTTATCACTTCTTAGACCTTGCAGTCATAAATTCGTGGCTGCTATATAAAAGAGTTTCAGAACAAAATGGAGCTGATCCCAATGATTTGTTAAAACTAGCCACCTTTCGATGCGAGCTTGCAGTCGGACTATGTCGAATGGATGGAAGTTCTGTTGTGAAGCGGGGAAGACCCAGTAGCCTTTTACAGAATGAATACAATGTGAAAAGGCAAAGAGGTCCTGCAGCGTATATTCCTCCAACATGTGTTCCACAGGACAAAACTGAACATATGCCAGTATGGAACGAAAACCGCACTCGCTGTAAAGTGCCAACTTGCAAGTTCCAAACATTTATTGGATGCGAAAAATGTGGTGTAGCATTATGTCTAAACAAGGACAGACCCTAGTAGCACAATTAGTCCAAAAGACGTTTAAAACACGTTTTTTAACGTCAAAAAACGTGTTTCCAACGTAATAGGAACGTTTTTTGAACTAGTTGTGCTACTAGGGGAAATTGTTTTAAAATTTGTCATTCAACATAAATTTGATAGTAATGAATGTATATCAAGTACAAAGTATTTGGCATGTCATTTTTTCTGTTTTTATTTATTCTGTTATTGTCATTTTTTTTCTGTTAACAATTTTAATTAATTAAATTTAATTAAAAATTTCAATTAAAATAAATATATTTTGAAAACAATAAATAATTAAGTGTTTGTGACAAATTTTATCAATTATGTGATAGTAAATAATTTTTTATTGTGACTCGCATTTTAGCGCTAAATGCATGACGATTCATATATGCATCAAACCTGAAATTTCAAAAAATAATCAATAAAAATAGTTAAATATTTTTTTAAATATTTTTGCACATGTATTTAAGGGGTTAGGGGTAGTCAGAGGCGTGAAAAAATGCCATTTTTTATTAATTTTTTTTACTAGTAATTAAGTTTATTTCACATAAGTAAAAACATAGTATCATTTCATCATACTTTAACATTACTTCACTTTAATTTCAAAAAAAAAAATAATAATAATAATTTTACAAGTTATGGCGGTCTAAGTTGAACAGGTTTTAATAATGGGTCCTTGCGGTGACCATTACAGCTCCTTGGAGATTCATCTAAAATCAATGAAACAAAAAAGATTATTTTTATGGATAGATAATCTTGTGCCTGATCGAAGCTTTTTTTGTTTTTTTCAAAATTAACAAAATGGCGGTCTCTGGAAATTTTTTTGCAGATTTTCGGGAAAAAACCAACAATTAATTGTTTATAAAAAATCGAAGTTTAAAAATAAAAAAAAATCCTTCGATCAGGCACTAGCTTTTTATGTTTTCTAAAAGCTGTATAAGTTTCATTCAAATCTATCGAGCGGTTTTTGAGTTAGAGTGGTCACCAGTTCAAAAAACATAGTTTTGAGAAAAACGCATTTAAAGTTTTACAGTCGATTGATGTACAGTAATACGAATAATTTCAATACTTACACTGAGTCATCTATTCCTGGACCATATAAGAGTTCTTCAGCCGTTGTAGAACTTTCTAAAACATCAATTTGTTGTTGTCTACGTCGCATTCTACCTTCGCGAGTGTTGTTGTTAGCGCGCTGATCAGCTACTTTTTACACGTGCACTATCGGTTTTTTCAGTATACCGATGCGAATTAGGTCCACAACTAAGTCCCAGTGTGTTCATTATTACTAATAATGACTTTGTCCCTTCATTAAATATACTCATAGCTACGTATGCAGCAATTTGAACAATGGTAAAACTAGTATTGATAGTTTTTGGGCATATTTTCCACACTAGTTGGTTGAAGCTCTCATTATTATTTTGATTAAATCCACCTACACATCTTGAAAGTAAATTTTCATTACTAAGATCTTCATAAATAGGCTTGATTGCTTTTAAAACTTCAGGAGGTAAGGGAGAATTATGCCGCTAGCTAATTGTTCTCGGAAATATTAGACCGCTCGAGAGCCTTTTATTCTTCGCTAAATAACTCGAAAGATATTTGTCGGATTCACTTCAAACTTTCAGAGAATATTTTTAAGATACTATACTTTAAGAAAATGCAAAAAAAAAAAAAAAAAAAAAAAAATTGAAAATTCTGACTACCCCTAACCCTTAAGCCATGATATTGAAGAAAAAAAATGTTTTGTAAAAATATAAAAAATCATGCATTGAAGGGTTAAGATGACCAAATGAATTGAAAATAAAAGTTTTGATAATAAGCAAATAATATTTTTATGCTATTTGGTACTCGTTTTTAATATTTTAAAGTACGTTTAAAGTGTATATGTTAATAATTTGATTAATACATCTGTTTTTAGATCAATTATCTAAAATAAATTGGGGGTGATTCAGTTCCGCAAGCTCTGAAAATGTGTTTAAGAAAAATGTTAACAGATGAATTAGCTACTAGATTTACATATTTAGGACAGAGGGGAAAGTCGTTCCTTTAAAGACTCGAAAGTAAAAAAAATTATAATAAGTAAGATATTTAAGATTGAAGATACAGTGGTAAAACATTGATGTTTGTTTGAAATTTGTTTCATGTGTTAGCTCATGAGTTATAAGCATGACCGCTTTTATATTATTATAACTTTCTGTTTAAATAAAATATCATTTTTTATGCATTTTTCTGAAGTATGTCGCATAAAAATAAATTATTATGATGTTGAATTATTTTTTCTTTAAATTCTGCTAATATTACAGCTAAGTCACATTTCTGTTACAAATAACATCAGGAGATTTGATTGAAATATCACTCAAACAAAAAACAGTATAAATAATAAAATTTATATAATGGACGAGTAGTAGTTTGTACTTAATCTGCAAAGTATTAGTATTCAAATCTATCCTTCTGATGATAAAAAAATTCCATTTTTGAAGTTTTTTAATAAAAAAAAGAAACTTTTTCATTTTTCAAGTGCTTACTCTGCAAAAATAATTTAAAATACTAATTACTCAATTGCAGAAACAGGAAAATCTTTTTGCACCACCAATATCATTTAAAGAGCCAGCTTTGTTTTATTCGTCTACAACATTCTGGCTGTCATATATAAAGTTCCAAAAATAACAGTTAAACTAGAATCAAACCTAACTTTGGAGAGTTGTGATAAAATAATTTATAATGGACATATGTTTTTAATCTAGTGACTTTCAAAATTAAAGGTAATGTTCCTCATGAAAAATGGAAAACCTGTCTTCTGGGATGTACTTCAAGGATGATTTGTCTATGAACAGTTGGCTGGTAAATGTTGCTTATTATTAGCTTTCACAAGATATGTATTTACTGGAAAGCTAGTACTATGTATATATCCATGCCTGAAAATTATTTTTTATGCTGTATGAAATGACTTATGGTGTTAACATAACTCACCATCCAGTAGTATTTACTTCATGTTTTACTGAACGTATCCTTTATTCGCATGGCAATACCTTTATTGAAATATTAAAAAAATGTATTCTTGTCGATTTGTTCCTGGCTATTACACATTTTTTACCTTTTGATAATACAGTGCTGTGCCTTGTCTTTTCTGGATTGTGCACATATGGCTGAAAGGTTTGATTATGAAAATATGTTGTTCAGTGTGTGTTACAAAAAATAAAATACCAACTAATTCTTAATATTTTATTTGCAGATGCAGTTAGAAATAATGCTAAGTTTAATGAGAGTTTTGTTGATATCCAAGCTGACAAAATAATTAGCAGCTGGCTGCGCCATGCTGTTGACAGAATAAAGCAGAAGCAGAAAGTTGTTTCTTAAATAAAATTTTAAAAAATATTTTCTTGTGTTTATTGTGTAGTTCAGACATTTTAATGAATCTTTATTTAAAAACTGATGCATAAGTATTCACACATTCAGGTTTGTCAGGTTTTGTAATTAAATTCTTTTATGTTTTGCCATATTATTATTAAAACGCTACTTGATTAAAATGTGTCATTGATTTCATATTTGAATATACAACATTTGCATGTAAGCAATTTTACAAAGTAATATAATACAGATGAAATAATTTAAATGGTCATTTCACACTGTTAATACTAAAAAAAAAATAAGTAAAGGCTATATTTAATGATTTAAGCAGTTCTACTGAGTATTATATTTAAAATAATAAAAAAACTTACAACTTCAATACAGGAAGGTATTTTTTCATTCAAATGACAAGTAATTCAATTTGTTACAATTTATTTTTTAATTGTTAAAATACATTGTGTCATACTTCAGATAAGTTGTGCTTTTCCTTGTGTGTGTGTGTGGGGGGGACAGAATAGTAAAAATTTTATTATTACACGAAGAATTTATTTTTATTTTCTTAATACATTTTTTTTCATCATTTTCTTCCAAACAATTCAGGCAGAGAAAAATTAATGGACTGATTTTTGTTAGATAATTATTTTTATTAAATGGAGATTTTTTCCATCTGAAGAACTTTAATGTGTTTTTGTCAAAATCAAACAACATATAGATTTAGTTATTAAAGAATATAAGCCATTAAAATAAATACAAACTTTGTTAAAAAAAACACATAAAAATAATAAAAAAGCAAGTACTTGCCTTTTTATTTAATTTTTATTTTTATGTGTGTTTTTAACAAAGTTTTTATTTATTTTATCTGTTAACACCAGCATTTTGAGTGTTTTTTCAATATAAGCCATTGATTCATTTTGAAGCCAGTCAAAGGGCAGCTGGTTGTAATATATTAACATACTTGCTAACTGCTCCGCTTCTTAGCAGAGCAACTCCTTAAGTATGTTACTACTTTTGGCACTCCGTGTAACACAACATTTTGTCCGTAAAATAGTCAATATTGGAAATGAACTTATGAATTGAATTCATTTTTAAGGGCCTAGCGTAAATATATCTTACAATTAAATATTTTAATGTTAATTATATATTAGTTAATGATGCATTTTTTGGCTAATTTTTAAATACCTTTATCGCGAATAATTAAATGACAACCTTTTATAAATTTTTTCATTATCTGCTCCTGAAGACCTCTTAAAATTCCGGAGATTTTTTTCTTTCAATCCCAAAACAAAAACCTGTGTAGTGCTACCATGTAGTAAGCAAAAAAGTAAATAAAAGTTCAAAAGCAAGACTAAATAATTATGTTAAAAGTAAAAAATTTCCTACTAGACTACTCGAGCTACACGATAATCCAGAATGGAGCGTTTTACCTGCCCGAGCTACACCCGGGATAATCCGGTAAGGGGTAATTTCTTATGTTTTTTTTTTTTTTTTTATGGCACAAGGTCCAGAAAGGACATACTGCGCCAGACAATGAGTTAAAACCATATAAAGATGTATTCAGGTAAAAGGTGTCATAAGACTTAGTAAAAGCTGAAAGGTAAAGAGTAAAAAGGTGAAAAGTAAAATTCAAAAGTGTAAAAAAAAGATAAGATAAAAAGTGAAAAAAGACATCTGGATGGGGGCTCCCATTCAGATACCAGTCAGACAAAATTGGACATTTCACACTGAAAAGATATTAGTACGTCTAAGAAAGGCAAACAGATTCCAATGTGGGTTTTCACCCAAAATATCGTCAAGTTTAGGATGAGAACTGTTAAAAAATATTTGGTAAAACCTATTAAAAGCAGTGCATGAGGTTAAAAGATGACGAATGGTGAGTTGAGTATGACAGTAGGAGCACTCTGGATCAGGCTCGCCCAGGAGGAGGTGTTTATGAGTGAGTCTGGTGTGTCCAATGCGGAGACGTGTCAGAATGACGTCATGCTTGCGATTGGGATGAGGGGGCCAGTAGGTGAGAGTGGGGTGTATTTTATGCAGTTTATTTTCTGTTTCTGTATTCCAATCATTACACCAGTTGTCTTTTATTAAATTAGAAATTTCGGATTTTATATCACTGTAAGGCACACAGCCTGTAAAAGGGATGGTAGAGTGCTTAGCTAGAGAGTCGGCCTCCTCATTGCCCTGAATCCCAATGTGACTGGGCACCCAGCAGTAAAGAATATTATATCCGCTATTTATAAGTTGCCAGTGCATATGTAAGACTTTACCAATATGACTATTAGAATAGGAACCAGATTTGAGATTTTCTAGAACACTTAAAGAGTCGGAATAAACTATAAAGTACTTTTTATTTGAGCTAGAAATAAACTGGAGGCTTTCATAAATGGCAAGGAGTTCTGCTGTAAAAACTGAAACAAAATTAGGGAGAGTGTAGCCACAAGCATAAGAACCACTAGTGTAGGCAAAGCCAACATGGTACTCCGACTTCGAGCCATCGGTATACTGGTATTCATAGTCATGATAGTGAGCTTTGTGGTCACGGAAGAGCTGATGATAGATTTCGGGATCTGTGTTCTGTTTTGTAAAGCCTTTGAATGGATTTAAGTAGGAGATGCCAGAGTTGTCCCATGGTGGAAAGTCAAGCGGAGAGCCAGTAGAGATTTTTACATCTGCTAAACAGGTACCAGTAAGACTCCTGCGTGTTCAGAGCCCGAAAGGAGGAGTGCAAGTGGGGCGATTCTGATAAAAGCAATCCATATGAGTGTCGATAAAAGAATGTTTTAAAGGGTGCGAAGGATGGGAAAGGATGGGAAAGTAGGTGTTCAAAGAAAGCTTATGACGGATGTGGGTGAGGGATGGCTCATTGCATGTGACATACAGACTTTGTATAGGTGAGGTCCTAAAAGCTCCTGAACAAATACGTAGTGCAGTATGATGCACTGTGTCAAGTTTCCTTAAGATCGATTTGAAAGCAGATCCATACACACAGCAGGCATAGTCTATCCTAGAACGGATAACAGCACGGTATATCCGCAGCATGGCATCACGTTCTGCCCCCCATGAGGTATTAGAGAGAACCTTTAGAATGTTGAGATTTCTTTCGCATTTGTTGCGGATGTAAGATATATGATTACCAAAAGTGGCGTTCCTGTCAAAAATCACACCTAAGAATTTAGTGGAGTCATGTACTTCTATTTTGGTCTGACCGAGGTAAATTTCAGGATCCGGGTGAAGACCACGCTGCCGGCAAAAATGTATGGAGATGGTCTTCTCCGCAGAAAAATTGAAGCCATTGGTACTACACCATTTTAATATGCGAGTGATAGCGGTTTGCAGTTGCCGCTCAATGAAAGGCATGTCTTTCCCTTGGCAGGTAATCTGGAGGTCATCAACATAGAGGCTACCATGAACTGATGGAGGGAGCTGGTTTAAAATATTATTAATTTTTATTGAAAAAAGTGTCACGCTCAGGACAGAGCCCTGCGGTACGCCTTCTTCTTGTACGTAGGTATCCGAGAGAGTGCCGTTTATCCGTACTTTGAAATTGCGAAGTGAAAGAAAGTTTTTTATAAAAATTGGTAGGTTGCCCCGGAGGCCAAAGTTGTATAGATCACGGAGGATACCATATCGCCAGGTTTTATCCTAAGCTTTCTCTATGTCAAAAAAAAAAAATTGAGACTAAATGATTTTTCCTTAAAAAGGCATTACGAATTTGAGTCTCTAAGTTGAGGATATTGTCGATGGTCGACCTGCCTTTGCGAAAGCCACTTTGGAGAGGGTGCAAATAGCCCTCTGCCTCTAGGATATATACAAGGCGAGCATTTATCATTTTCTCCAGAAGCTTACATAAACAGCTAGTGAGAGCTATGGGTCGATAGTTTTTCGGATTTAAGGTATCTTTGTTAGGTTTGGGAAAGGGAATGATTAGAGCATTTCTCCAGGAGGAGGGAAAAGTATGTTCATTCCAGATTCTATTGTAGAGTTTCAGAAGGTTAAGTAAGGAGTCATGTGAAAGATGTTTTATCATTTCATAGGTAATATTGTCTGGGCCTGGAGAAGTATTGGGTGATTGTCGTAGGCATTTTGTGAGTTCATTGAAAGTTAAGGTGCTATTGTAGGAGAAATAGGAGGAGGTTTTAAAATTTAAGTTTTGCCGTTCAGACTGTTTTTTGTATGTAAGGAAGGTGTTTGGATAAGAAGTATTGCAGGAAGTGGAGGCAAGGGTTTGGCCAATAGTATTTGCAATGTCTTTTGTGTCAGAAATAATATTGTTATTGATGGAGAGACAGGATATTGTGTGATTGGAGTATATGCCCATGGCCCTTCGAGTTTTCGACCATAGCTCTTTACTGGAGGTAGAGGCAGAGATACTGGATACATATTGTATCCAAGACTCTTTCTGACTTTGCCGCCTAGTTTTACGTGCACTGGCTTTTGCCTTTTTAAAGTTGATGAGATTTTCGGTTGTGGGGTACCGCCGAAAGAGGCCCCATGCTTTTTGCTGTTGCTTCTTGGCAAGGGTGCATTTCTCGTTCCACCACGGGTTTTTATTCTTACGGAGACTCTTGCAAGACCTGGGAATGCTGGCATCTGCAGCTTTAAGGATGATGAGAGTAATGTTACGAACGACCTCGTCAATATTGCCTTCAGTTAGAATAGAGGGAATAGTAGACAATGAGGTGAACTTTTGCCAGTCGGCCCTATCATAGATATAGCGAGGGATGGTATAGTTGGGAACAGAATTTTTAGACGAAGGTGAGAGGAAAATCGGGAAATGATCACTATTATGTAGGTCACTGGAGACAGAGAAATTATACAAGGGAAGAATTGATGGAGAGCAAATTGCAAGGTCTATGGCGTGGAAGGATTTAGTCGGATAGTGGAAGTAAGTATTATCTCCGTTATTCATACTGCATAGGGTGAAATCTGTAAGGAGTTGTTCAATTTGCTGTCCTCTATTGTTTATTTTTTTGCTGCCCCACAGAGGGCTATGAGCGTTCATGTCACCTAGGAGGATGAAGGGTGGAGGAAGTTGTTGGATAAGATTATTGAGTGAGTTTGTGCAGATGGTTTCATTGGGTGGTAGATAGATGCTGCAGATTGTAGTGAGTTGATTAAGGTGGATACGTGCAGCTACTGCTTGGAGATTGCTATTAAGGTTAACTGTTTGAGAGGGAAAGTTATTGTTAATTAGTAGGGCAACTCCACCGGAGGCCCTTTCATTACACTCATAGTCTTTCCGAAGAATAGTATAGTTGCGTATGGTAGTTTTTATTTTACTTTTGAGGTAAGTTTCCTGTAGGGCAAGACAGGCGGGATTATGGTTGTAAATAAGTAATTTGAGATCGTCGTTTTTACTTAGGAAGCCGTGGCAGTTCCAAGAAAGCAACAGGGCCATAATCAGGTTGTATTAGGGATGATGGACAGTTTACTCTTAGTCCCTGAAGGTTTCAGTAAGGTACTAGGAATAACATAATCATCCATAGCATTATCTGTTATATCAGAGTCAGAGGGTTCCAAATTTAGGATGGAGTCATCAATGGATCGTTGAGGAAGGATGCGTTTATGTCTAGATTTGTTGTATTTTGATTTATAAGCAGCAGTTTTTTTAATTTGTGGTCTATTGTGTGTAGAGTTATTGCTTTGAGGTTTTTTCTTGGAGGTGCTTTTTTGAGGCACTATGAAAGAATTATGTTGTGTTGTAGTTGTATGTTTAGCAGTGGTAGTGGAACGAGATGGAGAGACTGGTAGAATTTTTGGTGGGTCGGTTTGGGTAGCTATTGATTTAACAGGTTTGGTTGCTGCAGAATAAGACAGACCGGGTTTGGGTGTACGTGAGTTAATTATTTTACGGGCTTCTGGGTAAGGCAGTCCTTGTGTGGCACGCAAAGACTGAATTTCTTTTTCATAAGACCATTTAGGACAGGAACGTGAATAGGATGGATGATCTTGTTGACAGTTAACACATTTCGGTGGATTAGAGCAGGTGTCACTTTCGTGGCCAGGAGTCCCACAACGGGCACAAGTTGGGGAACCACGGCAGGAGGTTTTGGTATGGCCAAACCTTTGGCACTGAAAGCAACGGGTAGGATTTGGTATATAAGGTCTAACAGCACATGAAAGATAGCCGGCTTTGATATGAGAGGGGAGTTTAGGAGACTGGAAAGTCAGTATAATGTGTTTTGTGTCCAGTATTTGGTTATTGCGGCGGATGGTGATTCTTCTAACTGCGCAGACATTTTGAGATTGAAGATTTTCTAGAATTTCAGCTTCAGAACAATGGATTAGATCTGGCTCGGATATTACGCCTTTTGAAGTATTGAGGGTACTATGGGGTGATACTGTGACAGATTTTGGACCCAGATTTTTTAATTGCATGATGCTGTGAGCTTGTTTGTTATTAGCTACTTCCACTAAGAGGTCTCCAGATCTTATTTTTTTTATTTTGACAACTTCTCCAACATTAGCTATTATGCACTTGTGTATAAGAAACGGGGATGTTTGGCCAAAGTTTCCTTCCTCACATTTAACAAGAAAAAATTTTGCATTAACACCTCCTGGAGAAGGAGGTTTCGGATCAATGACATGTGAGAATGAAAGTGTCGAATCCATATTGGGGAATGGAGGTTCAGACCCGACCGCACCACCCACCACGGAGCCCAACAAGGGGATGCACAAACGTGCACCAGTGCTAGTCGGGGCTATACGCGCACAGTACATCCCTTAGGCAGCGTCCACCCTTAACGACGTGCCCAGTAGATGTCCGTTTGCTTGATCCCTAGCAGTTGACCGAAATCAGTACCACCAGCCGGTTGATACACAGGGGAACGCTGTGCACCTCCCGTTTACCCGAAGCCGAGGCCAAAGCAATGTGTTGGAGAAAACCCCTCAATTACCAGGATCCCCATTTCCGGGGACACGGGTCTCCACGCACGGCAAATACGTGGGCAGTTTACCCGCCAACAGAAGCTGACGGTACAGAGCGACCACAGCTTCTGAAGGGGGGCCCTCACTTCAAGAGAAGAAACCACATCGAGGGAGAAGGGGAAGGAAACAGCAGAAGGAGAGAGGAGGGTAAAAAACCAGAGGAGCGAAAGATAGCTGGGGCCCCGGGATTGCGACACCCGTGAAAACCTAAAGAAGGTTTTCCCCCTGAGGGGGGTAATTTCTTATATTATTATACTTTAATACATTTGAAACATGGTAGTACTTTGTATACGGCAATGTTTATTTGTTTTATTCTCATGTATTTATTTTTAAATGGTAATAAAAATGATTTAAAAATTAATTTCTGTTTGGATAATTATATATTGAGGAATTATAAGTAAAGGGGAGGGGGTTAATACTTATGAATATATTATGAATTCGCTGATCATGCTGCCACATTTATCTTGAACAAAAGTAGAAAATAACATTTATGATAAGTTTCATACCTGTAGATTACAAGGTATTTACTACTGTTAATTCGAAAAACATAGTGACAAGCTATACTTCATTATATAAGAAATTCTTGGAAGAAATAAATTTATATAAACAAAACTAAAGGCTTCATATTACATGCAAAACAAAACATTTTTTAACCGTTTGACTGCTATCCATCAAAATCCTCATACACCCTCCAATAAAAGTATTCGAGCAAGAGAGAAATTTCCTATTTTAGATTTGCGAAAAATAATTGAGTTTTTGAAAAACGCACAACTTAATAGAAATATGGAATGTCATATTTATGCATAGCCTAACTCATATTCTATGATAAATAATTTTTAATATACGAAACCAACGTAGGAAATTTCTCTCTTGCTCGAATGCTTCTTTTGGAGGGTGTACATTCCAAAAGCGCAATAGCGCTGCATAGCAGTTAAACGGTTAAATATTTTTGTAATAGAATTTTTTTAATCTATAGTATAAGATACCAAGCATTTGGAAGTCAATAGAAATCTATTTTATACTAATAAAAATTTCATCAAGCAATTATTTTGAGATAATCATTTAAATGTAATTCTCATATATTTATCAAAAGCAAAATGCAATCAAAATTTCTATTGTAAGCTGTAACAATAATAGTACCTGCAAACTTTAATAATTTTATGCATGCTTTAAGCATAAAATAAAATGCAGAATTTTTTTTAAATATGTGGATAACTTGGAGGAAAACACAATTTAATGAACATAAGAGTGACTATAGAAATATTAAACTTACTAGTGAATGGTTCGATTCTTATGGTGACATATTACATCTGATAAAGGTAAGTTGTGGTAAATCATTTTTTTTTTTTTTTAATGGAGCTATGGATTTGTTCTGAATTAAAATATTATTTAAGCAGAAAATATTCGTTTACACTAATGTATGCATTTGTTAAATTTAAAATTTATTTTTAATATTTTTTAAGAAATCTCAATTTCATTTATGTAAGTGTTTTGTATCTAAAATAAGCCAAATTTCTTTAGTATTGCACTCCCAAATGTAATAAATATTAATTGATCGTTACTTTTTGAAATTTAATTTTCAAAATATTCAATGTTATATTTTTAAATATATTTCCTATTACTGTAATAAGGTAAATAAATTAATAGCTAAAATTGATAAACATAGCTTTTCTGTGTTATTTCTGTAAAGTGCCTCTTAATGGGAGAAAAGTAACTTATCCATAGCATAAAAATAAACTGCGGATATGAGATAAATATCCACAGAGTGTCTTTTTATGGACATATTCTGGATGTCTATAACATGTCCATATGGACAAAATTCTGGATGTCCATAAGGATATCCACAACATGCCCATATAGATAAATTCTGGATGTGTATAACATGTCCATAAGGATATCCATAACATGCCCATATAGATAAATTCTGGATGTCTATAACATGTCCATATGGATAGCCATATCATTATGAACGCCGTATTGTGCCATAACTGACAAGTTTGGGACGTATTATGGACAAGATATAGACAAATTTGGGGAAGTCAATTATGTCCCGAATTTGTCCATGATATCATATGGACATGTTCTGGACAAGTTTGTGCTGTCTGGGATATTACCTACTTCACAGCTGCCAAGTATTCCGATTTCGCCGAAGTTTCTCCGATATTTTTAATGTGCTCCGGAAATCGATAATTTGTGAAAAACTCCAATTTCTCGGTTCGGATGTTCGGAATTCAAGTTATTTACACTTACAGGCAGTTTATACAGAATTTGCGCGTACGATTTCTTATGTAACGTCACGCCCAATGGCTTCTCTTCGTTTTCTCCCACTGGATCTTCTTTTCACGGCGTGCTGGATGAAAAAGAGAAATAAACACTTGCATGCATACTTTGAACTCCGTGCGGTTGTGACGTCACATTTTTGTTCTGGAAGATGTACGGAAACTAAAGTGGCGATCGTTTTAGGCATGTGAACTGAAGTGACGAAAATATAAAGACGTGTGTTGGTGTGGTTATATGCACGTTTGTGAACTCGTGGTTGTGCCCAGTGTTGCCAGTACGAGGGAAATTTCAGCTGAATTTTCGAAGAAGAGGGGGAAAGGGAAGAAAGGTCATTCCGAGGGATTTTTTTCTCAATTTTCCGGGAAACTCGTTTTTTCTCTCCTGGTTCGTCTCTGAAGGATGGATGTGGATGCAATGTGGCATGAAATATCTTTAGCAAAAGAATTTGATGAGTTAAAATTTCCCAATTTATCAAGATTATCGAAGGTGATTCTCAACTTACCACACTCGAATGCAGAAGCAGAGCGAATATTTTCTATCGTATCAGATGTAAAGGAAAAAAAGAAATTTATTGTCGGATGACATGCTCAATGCTATCGCAGTAGTGTGATCTTCTTTTCAATCAAAAAATATTGACTCAGAAAAATTTTCTGTGCAGGAACTCCATAAAAAATATTTTAATGACGATTTGTATAAATAAGAATTTCACATGGACATACAGTATATGTGGTCATTTTGTATAAACTATATTGCAAAACTTATCTATAAATGTCTTATCTGTAATAAAATTTCTTTAAACAATTTAACCGATCAGTTTTTAGTAATTAAATAACGATTTCAAGCTATATGAAGAGGGTCTCAGAGGGGAAAAATAACGGAAATTTTCCGGAAAACTTTTGGCAACACTGGTTGTGTCGACGATTTGTGCCTGTTGTGCTTGAAGCGTGTAGTAAAATTAATTATGTTATAAGTATCAGCCATGGTGGCAAATGTGATAGTGTGGCTCACTCAAAGTCAAAAAAGCATATCGGGAATTACAGTATCGTATCAAAATCATCCAAACTTGATTTTTTCAAACCCAATGATGACTTTCAGACAATAAATGCAGAGGTGTGATTTACTAGTCTTATATTAGAACACAGTATACCGATTGCCGCTGCGGATCATTTTTCGAAACTGTTGCCGATAATGTATCCAAATTGTGAAGAGGTTAAAAAATTTTCGTGTGGAAGAACGAAAATGGAACACAATATAAAAGAAATACCTACCGATTCTACGAGGAAGATAACGGACATTTTAAAAAGTGGTCCTTTCTCTGATGCTGCCAATGGTAGTAATGAAACCGATATGCAAATGTATCCTACTGTCGTTACATTTTTTTAATTCTTCAGTTGGGCAAATAACTTCAAAACTTTTGTCACTTCCCTGCCCTGAAGGAAATAACACGTAGGCGAAAACATCGCTAATTTGATTACAAGTGATTTCGAAAAGCGAAACACTCCTTTTCAAAATTGTGTTTCATTAGGATCAGAAAATGCAAATGTCATGATTGGAAGGAAGAAAGGTGTATATGCTTTTTTAAAGAAACAGAATGAAAATTTAGTGGTGTTTGGTTGCTTATGTCATTTATTACATTTAGCAGCTGAAAAGGGATCTGCAACATCTCCCATATCTTTTCATGAACTTATCATTGATATTTATTATTACTTGAGGAAAAGTATAAAGAGGAAGAATGAATTGAAAAAATTCCAAAATTTGTACAGTCCAGATGAAAAGAAGATTTTAAAGCACACAGTTACTCGATGGTTGCCTTTAGGTAAAAGTCTATCACGTTTGCTGGATAATTGGGATGCACTTTTGTTTTATTTTAAAGAAGAGTGTTCATCAATTAAAGTAAATGTGCGGTAAAGCAGAAAATTTGCCCAAAAACTCTCTGTTTCTCTCTCTCTCTCTCAAAAAAAAAAAAAAAAAAAAAAAAAAATGATGTTGATAAGTCTTCAGTTAGGCAAGATATCAACTACAGCCCTAGTACTTCAAAAAACACAGAAGATAAAAAGCTTTCTTCCCAAAAATTACAGGGGCAAAAGGTAAACTCTGCTCAAAAAGAGAGCAAAGAAGAAAAACAAAAGATTAGAAAAATTCTTGAAAGAGAAGAAAGAATATTTTTCTTCCTTAGTAATAAGTTGTATCATGCTTTGGCCTGTTTTTTGAAAAGTATAATTCCTGTTCTTGAAAATTATAATGTTCTTTTTCAAAATGAAGCTCCAAGAATCAATCGTTTAAAGTGTGACTTAAAATCTTTTTTCCGAGAATTGCTGTCCAAGTTTGTAAAGCGTGAAGTGATTTTGTCATCGCTTTCCTTTGTAAAATCTTTCCTTTGATCAATCTTCCTTTGTAAATACAGTGATGAAGCCAATTTGAAAGCTAATGATGAAATTGCTGTTGGGGCACAAGCAAGGAAATGTGTAAAAGAGCTATCACCCGAAGATAAATTATTTTATAACCATGTTATAAAGTATTTTCTCACTTTCATGCGACTATGTTGTTGGAAATTTTCCAATCGATTCTGAAATTTTAGAGAATGCTGAAGTGGCAGATATGTCAAAAAAAGAATTTGCTAAATTTAAATCTATTCAATTTTTTATTGGTAGATTTCCTTCTGAAAGAAGAGGGTGAAACCACTCATGAACCCATCGATAAAGTGAGTCTGAGTTTTTATACTATCAAACAGCAACAATTCCTGAGGTTATAATTTCCTGTGACCGGCCTGATCAACAGTGGACTTTGATTTCCAGTGAAGTTGGTTGGTTGGTTGGTTGGTTGGTTGATTGGGGTTAATGGCACAAGGTCCAGAAAGGACATACTGCGCCAGACTATGTGTATATATAGTAAAATATAAAGTTTTCAAGTAAAAATGTGTTGTATAAGACAGGTAAAGCTAAAATCTGTGAGGTCTAAAAACTATAAAAGCAAACTGTAGAGAGGTAAAAAGGAGATAAAAATAAGTCAAGGACATCTGGATGGGGGCTCCCATCCAGATACCAGTCAGAGAAAAGTGTATACTTTACACTGAGTAAAAAATATTGATACGTCGAAGAAATGCAAACAAATTAAGGTGCGGGGTTTCACCCAATATATCGTCAAGTTTGGGATGAGAACAGTTAAAAAGTATTTGGTAAAAATGATGAAAAGCAGTGCATGAGGTTAAAAGATGACGAACAGTGAGGCAAGTATGACAGTGGGAGCACTCTGGAGCAGGCTCACCAAACAGTAGGTGTGTATGAGTCAATCTGGTATGACCAATCCGGAGGCGTGTCAATATGACATCTTGTTTGCGATAGGGTAATGTGGACCAATGAGTGATAGATGGGTGAATATTGTGAAGTTTATTGTCTGTCTGGCTGTTCCAGTCATTCGTCCAGCTGTTTTTAATTATACAGAAGACACCAGATTTTACATCATTAATAGGGATTTTACCAGGGTAAGGAACTGTAGCACCTCTGGCCAAAAGGTCAGCCTCCTCATTGCCAGGGATTCCAACGTGGCCTGGAACCCAGCAGAAGAGGACCTCAAAACCCCGTCTCGTCAGTTGTGCATGCAACTGTAGAATCTTGACAAGATAGCCATGGGTGATTGTATAGGATTTGAGGCTTTCTAGAACACTGAGCGAATCTGTATATATAATGGTATGTTTTTGGTTCCTTTTACTGATATAAGAAAGGCCCTCGTAGATGGCAAGCATTTCAGCTGTGAATACGGAGCAAAACTTGGGAAGAGTATAACTGCAGGTTAGGGTACAATTTGTGTATGCAAAGCCAACATGATCTGCAGACCTGGAGCCGTCTGTATATAAGTCTTCATAGTTTTGGTAAGTGTCCCTATGATGACGGAAGAGTTGTTGGTAAATATGGGCGTCAGTATTTTCTTTCTTATATCCTTTAAAGGGCTGCAAAATGACGATTTGATGGGCATTCCAGGGTGGTATCTCATTTGGAGAATGAGAATAAATGTCGATCTGACTTAGGTGGGTGTCAGCGATGTTCCTACGAGCCCTCAGTCCAAACGGAGGTATACAGGATGGACAGTTTTGGTAAAGACGATCCTGCTGGTTTTCTAAAAGCGCAGCCCTCAAAGGGTGTGCGGCATGAGAAATGATACGGTAATATGTATTAATGGATAGCCCATGGCGAATGTATGTGAGGGATGGTTCATGACAGGTGATGTACAAACTCTGTATAGGGGAGGTCCTAAAAGCTCCTGAACAAATACGTAGTGCAGAGTGATGCACCGTGTCAAGTTTTCTTAAAATAGATTTGCTGGCAGACTCATAAGCACAGCACCCATAGTCCATTTTCGAGCGAATGACGGCTCGATAGATGCGTAAAAGGGCATCACGGTCAGCTCCCCAAGAAGTATTTGTAAGGACTTTTAAGATGTTTAAATTCTTTTCGCATTTGTTGCGGATGTATGAAATATGTGTAGCAAAAGTTAGTTTCTTGTCAAAATGGATACCTAAAAATTTAGTAGAGTCTTTAACTTCAATTTTTGTGCGACCAAGATACAGGTCAGGGTCCGGATGGATCCCTCGTCTTCGACAGAAGTGTACAGAAACAGTTTTTTCGGCAGAGATGTTGAATACATTTGTGTTGCACCACTTGAAAATGCGATTAACAGTTTTCTGTAGTTGGCGCTCTACATAGCGCATGTCCTTCCCCTGACAAGAAATCTGGAGGTCATCTACATACAGGCTACCGTGGACTGTTGCAGGGACTTGTTTAAGGATGTCATTTATTTTTATTGAAAAAAGGGTAACGCTTAGGATGGAGCCCTGAGGTACGCCTTCCTCCTGTATAAAGTTATTGGATAAAGTGTTGTTTATTCGAACCCTAAAGTTCCGAAGGGATAAAAAGTTCTTGATAAAAATGGGAAGGTTGCCACGTAAACCAAAGTTATGTAAGTCACGGAGAATACCGTATCTCCAAGTCCGGTCATAAGCTTTCTCTATGTCAAAGAAAATGGAAACTAAGTGGTTTTTTCTCAAGAAAGCATTTCGAATTTGTGTCTCCAGGTAGAGAATACTGTCTATAGTAGATCTGCCTTTACGGAAGCCACTTTGAAATGGGTGTAAATGGTTTTCAGTTTCTAAAATATAAACTAGGCGGGCATTAATCATCCTCTCCATTAGTTTGCATAAGCAGCTAGTAAGGGCTATGGGACGGTAGTTATTGGGGTTGGACGGATCTTTTCCAGGTTTGGGAAAAGGAACGACTATGGCATTTCTCCATGAAGAAGGGAATTTATGCTCATTCCAGATTCTGTTGTATAAATGGAGTAGGTTTAGTAATGAGTCATGGGAAAGGTGTTTCAGCATTTCGTAGGTTATGTTATCTGGTCCAGGAGAAGTATTTGAGGATTGTTTTAAACTTTTTAGGAGTTCATTGATTGTAAAAGCACTATTGTCGGCGATGTGAGAGGAAGTATTAAAGTGTAGTTTATGCCGTTCAGATTGCTGTTTATAGGGAAGGAAGGTGTTGGAGTAAGAGTAATTGGAGGAGTTTGATGAAAGTGTTTGGCCAATAGTGTTTGCTATTTCTTGCGTATTTGAGATAATGTTGTTATTAAGAGACAAACAGGATACAAAGTGGTTAGTATATATACCAGTGGCTCTTTTTATTTTTGCCCATAGTTCCTTACTAGTTGTAGATGTAGAGATTCTGGAGACGTAGTTTATCCATGATTCTCTCTGAGAATGACGCCTCACTCTCCGTGCCTGAGCTTTTGCTTTTTTAAAACTTAGGAGATTTGCAGTGGTAGGACACCGCCGAAAGATGCCCCAAGCCCTCTGTTGTTGTTTTTTTGCGAGGGTACATTTTTCATTCCACCACGGTTTCTTATTTTTCCTATCGATCATATGTGATTTTGGGATGCTTGCATTGGCAGCTTCAATAATGATGGAAGTAACGGTTTCGACGACCTTGTCAATATTTCCCTCAATCATATTAGATGATATGTTACAAAGTGAGGTAAAAAGTTGCCAGTCTGCTTTATTGTGAATGTATCTGGGAAAGGTAGATTTTTGAGTGAAATTCTGGTACAGGGGGGAGAGTATAACTGGAAAATGGTCACTATTATGTAAATCACCGGAGACCGAGAAGTCATATAACGGAAGGATTGATGGGGAACAAATAGCAAGATCTATGGCATGGAAAGATTTTGTAGGAGAGTGGAAGTATGTATTATCACCATTATTCATAACGCATAGGGAAAAATCAGCTATTAATTGTTCTATTTGTCGGCCTCTATTGTTTGTGTCTCTGCTGCCCCACAAGGGACTATGAGCATTCATATCTCCAAGAAATATGAAGGGTGGCGGAAGTTGCTGTACGAGGCTATTGAGTGAAATTAGGCTGATGGTTTCATTGGGAGGTAGATAAACACTGCACACGGTGGTGAACTGTTTCAGTTGGATGCGTGCGGCAACAGCTTGGATGCTGGTATTGAGGTTTAGGGCTTGATAAGGATATTGATTGTTTATTAATAAAGCAACACCGCCTGAAGCCCTTTCCCCAAGCTCATAGTCTTTGCGGAGGATGGTGTATTTCTGAATGGTCGGTTGTTTATTGGATTTGAGATATGTTTCTTGCAGTGCAAAGCAGGCGGGATTGTGGTCATAGATAATGGTTTTAAGGTCGTCAATGTTATTCTGAAAACCGTGGCAGTTCCAAGAGAGCAATAATGCCATAATTAAGTGAGGTTATGGTCATCTTGCATCCTCTTGGTAGTAATCCCTGCGGAGATGTCTGGAGGTTTGGTTTCTTCTTGTTCCATCGATTCTTCATCACTGATTTCAGATCCTGATGGGTCTAGTCTTAGAATTGTGTCATCTATTGGTGGTTGTGGAGGTACTTTTTTTGTGCTAAATTTACTGTATTTTGATTTGTAGGAAGCTGTTTTACTGAGTAGCGGTCGTACTTGAGTGGAACTATTGCTTGGTGTCTTTTTCTTGGGAGGATTTTTCTGGGATATGGGGCAAGATTTAGTTTGTTTAGGCGCTGTTTGTTTACTTATTTGGGTGGTGGTAGTACTTGTTGGTGGATCTGTCTGAGTAGCTATTGATTTGGTAGATTTTACGACGGCTGCATAGGAGAGGCCTGGTTTTGGTGTACGAGCTTCTATTATTTTACGAGCTTCTGGGTATGAAAGTCTTTGTGTGGCTCGTATAGATTGGATGTCTTTTTCGAGGATCCACTTTGGGCATGATTTTGAATATGAGGGATGGTCCTGTTGACAGTTTACACATTTTGCTGGTGCACTGCAGGTGTCACTGTCGTGGCCAGATGAACCACAACGGGCACATGCAGGTTTGCCACGACAGGAGGTTTTAGTATGGCCGAACTTTTGACACTGGAAGCAACGGATTGGATTTGGTATATATGGTCTAACAGAACATAATAGATAGCCAGCTTTAATATGGGATGGAATTGTGGGACACTGGAAAGTGAGAATAATATGTTTAGTGGGGATTATTTGGTTATTTCGTCGAATAGCGATTCGACGAACAGCACAGACTGTTTCATCTTTTAGGTTTTCTAATATTTCGGCTTCAGAGCAGTGCAAAAGTTCAGGTTCTGATACGACTCCTCGTGAGATATTTAAGGATGTATGGGGTGTCACTGTAACAGGTTTTAGGCCAAAGTTTTTAATCTTCATTATTTTGGATGCTTGTCTATTGCTTGATACTTCAACTAATAGGTCTCCAGATCATAATTTTTTAACTTTTTTGACTTCTCCTACATTGTCTGTGATACATTTGTGTATTAAGAATGGTGATGTTTCATTAAAGGTACCTTCAACATAGTGGATGATGAAGAATCGAGCGTTCATATATGAAAGATGTGCATCAGTGTTTTCATTAGATGTGGACAGTGGATTTAAGGTGTGCGGAACATTGACGTTTGACAAAGAATTTTTCATAGCCATGTTGGGGGATTTGAGATTCGGACCCGACCGCACCACCCACCACGGAGCCCAACAAGGGGGTGTGCAATTGCACACCAGTGCTAATCGGGTCTATACGCGCTCAGTACATCCCTTAGGCAGCGTCCACCCTTAACGACGTGCCCAGTAGATGTCCGATTGCTTGATCCCTAGCAGTTGATCGAAATCAGTACCACCAGCCGATTGATATACAGGGGAACGCTGTATACCTCCCGTTTACCCGAAGCCAAGGCCAAAGCAATGTGTTGAGGTTTCTCCCGTGTCTGTGGAAATTCCGTAATGATGATTTCCTTTACGGGAACACCCCTCAATTACCAGGATCCCCATTTCCGGGGACACGGGTCTCCACGCACGGCCAACACGTGGGTAGTTTTCCGCCAATAGAAGCTGACAGCACAGGGCGACCGCAGCTTCTAAAGGGGGGCCCTCACCTCCACAGAGGAAACTACACTGAGGGGGAAAGGAAGGAGATAGCTAAGAGAAGAGGAGGGTAGGACAAAGAAAAGCGAAAGATCGCTGGGGCCCCGGGATTGCGACACCCGTAAAAACCTAAAGTAGGTTTTTCCCCTGAGGGGTCCAGTGAAGTTGGGCCTCATGGGAAACAATCTTACAAAAGACTAAGCAAACTGATGCTGGGAATTTTAACGTTCCAGCATAGCATGCTTCCTGTTAGCGCATTTTTAGTATAGTTAAAAGAAACAAAATAGATTTCAGGAGCTCAATGAGTCCAGAAACACTTGAATCTATATTAATTGCAAAATCACATATTTCTGGACCTTGTTATATGCAAAAATATAATAAGGATTTTTTAAAGATAGCATTAAATAAAAATGAATGATTTTAAAATTATGTTTATTTTTTAAAACTGTATAAATTCTCTGTATTAATTATCAGGAATTTTTCTAAGTGCTCATATCAGGGATGAGATACTTCAGCTTTGTGTGAATTAAAAGAAATTCACTTTTTTGTCTTTCTCTGAAAATTCGGTTTTTTTCTGTAGATTCCTGACACTATTAATTAAATGTGTAATATTTTTATCTTGTAGTATGTTCTGATGTTTTATTTCTTAAAAAATTATATGTAAAACTATTGCGGTATTGCGTGTGATATTTGTGAAAGATGCTCCTATATTTTGAAAAGATGTTCCTATGTTTTACTTTTGGAGGTTGGCAGCTATACTGCTTCTTTACATCAAAATGGACCAAAAGTGAGGAATTACGCAGGATTACTTTTTCTATTCTGATTCTTTTTCGAATAACAGATCTTCTGGAAATGGCCCTTTTTTCCCGCAAGCATTACATATCGAATTTATATGCTTACAGTCAGCTGATGGGTGTAGATTTGAGCCGCAACGATGACGGAAAACACCACCTGGCATTTTACCGCGACTGCTTGTTTTTTCTTTTGTAGATGATTCACTATCGGAGGAGGGAAACTGCAGCCTCTTCGGCGCTCTTAAAGCACAGACTGTCTCTGGCGCCGCTGAACTTTTCAACACAGCAGCGTTACTAGCAACAAATTCCATAACTAGGGAAATATCCAACACTTTTTGTAGGGTCAACTCGCGTTCGGAAAAAGCTTCTGTTGAATTAGGTCACTCGAAATTCCGCAGACCATTCGATCGCGTAACATGGTTTCTAAAGTATCCCCATAGTTGCACTGTTTTGCAAGTTTTCTGAGTTCCGCCAAATATTCTGATACAGAGTCTGAAGGCTTTCGATTTCTTGTGTTGAAACAGAATCGTTAGATTATCTCTGACGGTGCAGGCTCATAGTAATCGCGCAAATACGTTTTTAACTCTTCCAAAGTTTTCTCAGCAGGTGCGGTCGGAGCGGTTAAATTTCGTAGTATGGAGTACACATTAGGTCCGATGACGGAGAGGAAAATTGCTTTCTTTCGCTCCATGTCTGTTAATTGATTTGCTACAAAAAACAGTTCAACTCTTTCCCAGTATGGCTCCACCGCAGTGTCGAAAGCTTAAATACTTCCAACGGATGCCATATGAATGACTACTGCGCAGTCGTTCCAAAACAAAGGGGATTACGAAAATAGTTCGCAGATTTAAGAAATCGGCAGGCGAAGGGTAAGAACCGTCCTCGTCGTCACTGTCGTATACTTAACCCATTTATGCCTAGCGTCCCTTTTTTGGGACGGCATTTTCGCTATTAGTCGAAAACGTTATTTATTTTTCCTAGCCTTTATTCATGAGTATTGAGTCTTAACTCTACAAAATATTTTAACATGACCAAGTAGGATGTTGATATTTCGATTTTTATGCATAATGATTTTAAAAGAAATCATCCCTTGTTCAAGAAGTTGACATCAGAAATTTATCTATTATTTCTGTTATCAGTAAAAATCGAATAAAGTCGCAAAAATATCCAGGCACAAATGGGTTAAAAACAAGGCTTCAGGACAAACACACATTTTATTATGGATTAAATGTTTCACATAAAATAAGAATTTACAAGGACGCATAGGAATACGTCTGGTCACGATGTTGTCCAGATCTCGAAGTGCGGTGCGTCACTGCTTTTCAGCTCGTGACGTGGTACTCCTAGCACGCCGTAAGGTGCTGCCGTCTTTCGAACATCACGGCCACAGCAAAATCAAAAAAAATATATATGTTGTAAATATTCAGTATTCATTCTATTATTTAAAATATTATATTTTTTGTAGTTGTTAGTTTGTTATTATTGGCAAAAATGCATGATGAGTACTACAAAAAATTGTCTGCGTAACAATCAAGTTCATTTTGAGCAAGTATACAAAGAATTAAATTTGTTTAGTCAGTTAATTAAAGAATGTGATAAAGAACAAGTCTAAAATCAGAATTTTGTAATCGAAAGTGAAATCTGCTGAACTTAGATAAGCGGAAATAGTTCAGAATTTTACAATTAAAGAAAATGGGGATAATCTTGGCGAATATTTGAAATACCAGGAGATAATTTTTAATTTATAAGTGGATCTTGAGGAAAAAACAGATTCAGAGCCGGATAATAATGCTGGATATTCGGAATCAAAGGTACATTTGTGAAATTACCTAAACTTGATCTCCCGCATCTTTATGGGGATTCGGAAACGTGGATTTCTTTTAAAGAATTATTTAGTTCGACAGTATTAGAAAATGAAAATTTGCCAAAGCTTGAAAAACTAGAGTATTTATATTCCTCAGAGGAAAAGCGGCAAAAATAATTCGTAGATTTTCTATAAAGGAGGAGAACTTAAAGCATTGCTGGGATTTATTATGTGAAAGATTCGAAAATAAAAGACTATTTGCGTTATCCCAGATAAATAAAATATTTTCTACATAGTTAAAGCTTATTATCCAAAAGCTTTGTAAGAACGTGTGGATGCATGCAATGAATCTATTAGAATTCTAAATACTTTAGGATTACAATCAAATTCGTTAATTGATCTGATACTGATTCAGTTTATAGTTTCGAAATTAGAACGCCCACTAAATCAAAGCTGGAAGTTAACTTTAGAGAGTGATAAGATACCAGACTTAATACATTTCGGAAATTTACTGAGCGGGAAGCGAGAGGTTTAGACGACGTAAAGGATATTAAATCGGAAGCGAAATTCAATCCAGCAAAAAAAATCTCTTCATGTTGGAGTAAATCGGAAACATTTAGTTAACAGTGTACTTCTTAAGAAAGGTTATACCTGTGTGGTGCGCAATCAAACTCATGCGTTATTCAAGTGCCCTACTTTTAATAAAATGCCTGTTTTTGAGCAATGGAATTTTATAGAATTAAAGAAACTTTATCAAAATTGTCCGCGTAACAATCATCAATAGAAAACTAATGTAATTTACATTAATAGAATTAATGTAAATTGTAAAAACTGCGTGGAGATACATCACACTCTTTTGCATGGATATGCAGCTAACACCGAAAATAAAGAAGTAGTTAGCAATCAAAATTCGAAAATGTCAATTGCAAATACGGCACAATGTTTTTCTAGTAAGTTGCTATTATCAACCGCTTTAATTAATGTAAAGGGTAAACAGGGAAAGATTAGTCAGTATAAAGCTGCAATTTATAATGCAAGCCAAAATTCGTTAATCACGAGGGAATGTGCCGAGCGCTTAGGATTACCACTACATCATCAAAGACTTTTAAGCTGAACTGCCTCCATAATACTATGGCTTTAGAATGCCTAGAAAAACTTCAAACTTTTTTCGAAGGCAGGGGTGCAAATGGTGATGTTTTTTAGGTCACGATACTCCTCCGAAGAACAATAATGCAAGAAAGAAACAATTCAAAGCAAATTAACTAAGTTCTTTTGTACTGCACAGAATTAAAAAATAAAGTACATTGCGTAAAGCAGTAAGTGTGTATGAATTTTTGATTTTTTCACAAACCCACTTTTTACAAGCAACAGGTTATAACGAGCAAATATTGCAGTCCCTTCGCACTTGGAGGGGGGGGGGGGCAACAGCACATATAAATAATTGGGATTTATATGCGTTGTTGTTATGGGATTAAGACCAATTCTCTACACGAGGGATCTAGGCCGATGGGTGGGGTGCCCTCCATGGGGAGTCTTTGTAAGGGGTCCTAACCATTATTTAAACTAAGGGGATCTATATATTATTTTGAAACATGTTTTTCTTTCGACAACCGAATCGAGAGAACGGCTGGGTGTAAAAACTCGGTTGAGGTATCTGAAGAAAGGTCTGGGCCCCTAGATGTGCCATCAAAAGAGAAAATCAAAAAAAGTCGAACGGTTTAAGCGTGGCGGAACGACAAAGGTGCAAATTTTCGCCATAGAAATAACATTGTGGTTTATTAACGCAGACGATATTTTTATTTTCGCCATAGAAATAACATTGTGGTTTATTAGCCCCATTGTTGGCAGACGATATTTTTATGCGTAACCTCCGCAAGGTTTGATTTATTTGGAAAAATATTTGCTAAAAATTGCATCCGTTTGTAAATGTGTGGCAACAGTGTGTAGTGATAATAAATGTGTTGTTCTAAAAAACGATCTTACGTAAACGATTGATATGCGTAAGCTCCGTAGCGGAACTTCAAATGTGCAATTTTTCGCCATAGAAATAACATTGTGGTTTATTAAATAGATTTTGCTGTCATAAAAAGCCTTCTTTATTTTAGCGCCTTATCGCTTTTTAGCACTAGGGTGCTATTTCGTTCACGCCCAGACTTTGTCTACTCGATTCTGTCTATATGATTTGTAGACAGGTTTTGTAGAGATGAACTGTCACCGTGGAAATCTTTTTAAATGTGTTTGCCACATAACGCGGAAAGGGGGGGGGGGGGAGAATAAGTCTGACAAGGTTTGCGATTTTTGATAATTGATCGCCACGTTTGCGGCAAAAAACTTAAAAACCGAACCATGCCTGGCGATAGTTGTAAAATAGCTTTAGTTGGCAAATTTAATATAGATATTAATTGCAAAGATCTGTTTTATGCAACGAGAAAGACAAATCACTCATGGATTGTGATGCTTATTCCGAACAGTATTTAAAATGGTGAAGTATAGTTGGAATATGCTTGGCGAAGATTGTAAAACAGTTTTAGCAGCTATAGATTTCGATTCCAAAGAAATGTTTTCTGCAACAAGGAAGAAAATGTTTTTTCTCCCTAAGTAAAGGCACGGCTATGAATAGCTATGAATAATGATACGCTTTTCAATTTAATGAAACAAGGAAGAAAAATAGGGACGGCACATGGATTATGATACGCTTTTAATATACAGCATTTTAGTGAGTATTTAAAATATGAAAGTGTTTCAGATTTTTTTCAAACTTTTCTCCATACAAATACATTGTGGTTTGTTAACGACATTGACGGCAGTTATAAACTCCTTCTTTAGATAGCGATTTATCTTTTATTTCTTTAATTTTTCAGTTTTCTGTCTGATACTGGATCTTTACCATCGAGGGTAGCTTGAGAAAAGGCAAATAAAGCAGGGAGCGCGCGATCGCCATTTGGCGGATTACATTTTTTTTTTGTCTCTGCAGAATTCCGAAATTTTTCACTATTTTCGCTTCATACTTATGGCGTTTACCTTTCTGCGCCCGTATTTTCTCATGGAATGTTGTATGTCCCTCTTTCAATGGTTAGATCAAAGAATGCAGTGGCAGTCAAGATCATTTAAGAGAATTCACCTGGACGTTTCGTGGTCGATGACTTAACACAAAATATCGTCTTCAACGAAATGCTCAATTAGAATTTGTAACTGTATTTGCTCATTCGTCATTTAATATCTACTCTTCTTTTTTTTTTACTTAATAAAGACAGTTAAAAACAAATTTTAAAGATTTCAATCATTTCATCGTCATTGTACAGTTGCTAAGAACTGGCGTGAAACCTTTTGTTTACTTTCTGTCACAAGTCATATTCCGTCCGCGTCGCTCTTTGATTTTCCCTGTTAGTTTTGTTCAAGGCCTTGGTGACATTCTTGATCGTTCCCATTTATTTTTTAATATTACAGTCAATAAAGTGACCGTCGAATTCGACGGGTTCCAGCTAGTTTATACGTGATTTTGAATGGTTTGTTTGGGTTTCATACAGGGTTTCGCGGGCCGCATTCAAAGCTGTGGCGGGCTGGCAGTTGCCCATACGTGGCTTAGGCGATGATAAAATAAATCAGTTGAAACAGTCAACTGCAGTGAATCAAAACTATGTGAAACAAAACTGAAGGCAGATCACGTGCAAAATTAATTTGAATTTCGGCTGCGAGTACAATTTAGGAATCAATCGTATCATTATTATTATTTTCGTTTTCACTGGAGTTTCAAAGATCGCTCCATTGTAAACGGCTGTCACATATAAAAAAAAAAAAAAAAAAAAAAAAAAAAAAAAGAATTCAACCTAGTGTCGTTATAAAAAAACTTTGAATTTTCATGTTACGTCACAGGATCTTTTATCTTTCTGTGTATAACTGCCACGGAGATATATTATAGGAGTGAACACTCTCCATCACACTGCTTTGTTGGATTTTTGGTCCAAATCAAGTTCCAATTATGTAAACATTGGTAATTTAGTAACGTGCAACGATGAATAAAACATTTCCCGCGCTAACTGCTAAGACGTTTAATCTCCCGACTTAGCATGTGAACGTATTTATGAACGCGAGCACTAAATTTTAATTATCTTTTTCAATTTTGTTTGCGTGGTTGCCTAAGTAACAACCAATGAATAAACATAAATGAGGGGGGGGGGATGTTCTATCTTGAGAGGATTAAAATATTTGACGAAAAAGAACACTTCGTCTCCTACGATTTATATTCACACCAGAAAATTGCTTTGAGTTCATGTTACGAGTTTTTTATGCAACATAAATTTAACATTTTAATGCGAGTTTGAGTTTTGAGGGAATTTAAAGCTGTGTTAAAACTTATCACCGCATGAAATAAATGTAAATACTGTTTGTTTCAGTATGATCGTCATTATAAATAAACACTTTTTAAATATTGTCTTCTCTTCGATGCCTACACCAGCCTTTACCGAGTGTTTGTTGCGCCATCTGTTTACAACAACGGCGTTATCCCAATTTTTAAGAGAAGTGTCCCCTCCTATAAATTTAACTTCGTGATCACTGCAAAGGGTATCATTTTTGTAGTGCAAAAGGGGAGCCCACACACGAAGAATAATTTACAATATGCAGACATCATGGAGCCAGATGTGTCACTACGGCAAAGTCAAAATTGCCCCATAATAAATTACAGAAATTTATTGTAGACTGTCTCAGATGACCAATGTTACGCAGAAAGACGTAGATTAGAAGGCGTAGAAAATAAGGACGGTGAACCAATCACAGAAACGGAGAAACAGAAAATTATGCACGTAAAGGGGACGTGAGCAAAAGGAACCCCGGATTGGTTGCTAAAAAAAGCGAAAAGAAAAAGGGGCTCAAGAGGAAAAAAAGAAGTACGAGATGAGAAGTGACGAGGGAGTCGAGATGAAGTTGAGAGTAAACAGACTTCAAAAGTGATGTGGTTGAGTGAGTGTGTTCAAAAAAATGATTAAAAAAATTCCGTAGTGAACCAGCAATTTTATTAAAAGTGAGTGAATGTTGCCGAGCTTCAATTGCTGAAAAATTACGATATAGCAACCTAGATGTCACGAGCCATCAAGCATAAAAAATGCCCCACCAGTGCATCAGCAGAAAAGGTAAAAGACCTTTGTATTGATTTGTTTTAATCTTGAGTTGCACTATATCTCCCCGCTCTCTCCTTTGTATATAACCAGCATTCTCACCGCGAAACAGATTTTATGATTAATCTTATTGAATATTCACAAAAGAAACAAATAATGTCACGGTTATCATTATTTAATGTGTAAGAAAAAGGAAATTGTATAAGATATTGTAAGTTTGGAAGAAGTCATAATAATTAAAGAAAATGTTTTAAATTTTGTCTCTTTATTTGAGTCGGTAAATATTTTATTTCAGGTACCTTGAAATAGGAATGGTATTTTCTTTTAGCAATTACAGGTTGAAGGATTATTCCCGCAAGGTAGAATTTATGGGTTATTGCAGCCAACTTTATTTTTACTTCAATTTTCATATAATTTTTTCGGTTCCACTGAAATTTTCATGTGTTCAGTGGCCAAGTGTCAGAGTATCATTTTTGAAAATCGCATCTTACGGATCAATAAAATACATGAAAAATATTTATAGTTTAAGTATCTACGCGAAAACGCATTTAGCTTTACGTTAGTTACAAAAGGATGATGTAATAAATGCAGGTAATTTTTGACAGAAGATTTGCCAATAGCTTTTAATATTAATAACCATGAATTAAGAATAATTAAATTATTTACGTATATTCCATCAAAACAACACTATTGTTGCGAATGCTTAGCGGCATCTTTTCGTGCTTCCGGAATTTAACCCGGATTGGCTTTTTCTTTTCCTTTCGCTGGTGACCAGGGTGACAGTTTTAAATAAAAATAACTTTCTAAAAAGTCATGTAGCTGAAAGGTGTTACTTGCTGGAAATCAAGTTCCATTTATTTTGTTTCATTGCGAAATTAATTTTTACTATAATACACCGGTGATGTGATGTTTATTTTTTAACCTGCCCGAAAGTTATCTGTTCCTCTTATGAGATCGCATCAACTGCGTTTCAGAAACAAACAATAGATGGCGCTACCGTCTAAAACCCTAAATTTTACATTTTAAGCTTTTTAGAATGTTTGTTCAGTCACATGACCTAGCGCAGTCGTTTAGTGGACCCAAGAAACTTCTCCTGGATACATGGGCGCCGGCAGCATACGGCAAGGGGGGGCACTTGCCACCCCCCCCTGGATTTTTGTATGCAGTGTTTTCCCTTGCTTTTTTGTTCTTTTCAACATGGTAATCATACTTTTAAGTAGTCTTTGCCCCCCCCCACCCCTGGCAAATATTCTGGGGGCGCCCATGCCTGGAGACACACTTTTTACTCTCACTATAATTACTGTTACGCCATGATATTCCGTTATATTTAATTCGTCATTGCTAACAAGAAAAATTTGTTTCCAAGTTTTAAATGTGGTAGTTTTTCTTTTAGCTAGTAATTTCTTTTGGTTCATAAAAAATTTGTAAGCATTAAGCAATTGATTAGCTTTTCTATTGATTAAGCTGTTGGCAAAGCTTAAACTAGACTTGTCTTATAATGTTCATCATGTTGCGGACTTAACATTTTAATTTTTTTGTTGTGAAGAAAAATTATTCAGTATTAATAACAGTATGCAGTAGCTGTATTGTATGGCAGTTTTTTCTTTAATCTTTTTCTTTATTTACAGGATAGCTGAAAGAAGAGCATCCGAATTAAAAGATGCAGGTTAAAATGTAGTTTTGAACAAAGAACCATTTTATTCTTTGTTCAAAAGAATGAGTCATATAATGCAGAGGACGTTAAAATCTTGTGATGAGTATATAAGTCTTTTTGCAGATTCAACCGCATCCTGCCATCAGGCATGTACTTCGGTGGACAGTTATATTGGTTGCCACAAAAGCAGGTGCTCTGCTTATTGGAATCGGTCTATCAAATAGCCAACCCGAGGATGTTTATAAAGCAATGTTCTCATGTTTTTTCAAAATGTGCGGAGAAACAAATGTAAAGTTAAAGATTGAAATGATCATGACCGATGATTCTCGGGGTTTAAGAAATGCCTTGTTGAGAACAGTTTGGCCAAGTGTCAGAGTATTACTTTGCCAATTCCATGTTCTCCAGGCTGTCTGGAGATGGCTCTGGAATATTGATAATTGCATCAATAAAGAACACAGAAAATATCTAATAACCCTTTTTAAACGAGTCATGTATTCTCCAAACGCATCGGATTTACAAGAATCTAATGGGAAGCTGTTAAACGATAGTATAAGTCTTATCCATTATTTATTGATTACTTTCATAATCTGCGCAAAACATGAAATGATTGGTCATTTTGTGGCAGAAAAAAATGTCATAAATAGAAGGAATAATACTAATAACTATGCAGAAGCATCGTTTCGTGTATTAAAAGATATGATCTTAACAAGACTAAAAGCATATAATGCTTTAGTACTATTAGACTTTCTAACACATGTGCTTGAAAAATATTACAAAGTGAGATTAGTGGATTATGCATATGGAAGGATAAAAAAACCTTTTCTTTTATTTGAAAAAATTACTAAAATTAGTAGTATCATTTCAAAAGACACTATAAAAGAAATCGATGAAAATGTACATGAAGTAATGACAAAAGATGGGAGGTCAAAATACATTGTAAATAGTGCAGCTGGTGTATGTAGTTGCCTTAATGGTGTTCGGGGATCCTTTTGTACACATCAAGCTGCCGCTTCAATGAAATACGAAATCAATTTTGTAAACTCTCCAAAATTTACAGAGGAAGATAAATTCATTTTATCTGAAATTGCGCTTGGGGAAACAACACCACCTGCAATCTTTTTTTTTTTTTTACATGAATAAAAATTCAGATGAAGCAAAAAACATCCAAACAGCCTCTACATCAACTGAAATGCATGAAATGAATCCGTTCACTGAAAAATTAAGCGATTCGACTACTTCCTCAGATAAACAAGAGGAAAGCCTAATTGAAACTGTTGATGTAAGTCATTTAAATGACCGTAAAGAACAAGTGGAAGGAAATATCAATCATATAGACAGCTTTGAAATGCATATGAAAAAAAAAAATATTTCCATAATGAAAGAAAATGCAAATGATGAGGTCCTGATGAAAGCTGTTAAATGCACAGTCCCGAAAATGAAAAATATTGACAACGCAGAAAAGGTAAAAGAATTTTCATATGGTATTTCAATGGGCTGTCGAATAAAGTTTGGAAGAAATATAAATGTGCAGCCAACTGCAATTAGTAGAAGGAAAGATGGCCGCAAGAAGGGAATGCAAAAGAATTGCTGCTGGACGCCACTTGAAAGAATCGATGGCAGCATAAAAAAAAAAAGAAAAGAAAAAGAAATTTAAGGCTGCAGTCGAAGAGATACAATCTCATCTCGCATCATCTTGTCTTAAATTAAGGTTGCTTCCTCTCGGCAACGGTCAGAACGTGTACTGCGACGTTTCCGAGGACAGGATCAGACCATACGTACCGCGAAAATTACGGCGACAGGTTTTCGAACACATCCAACTGCACTATTTACAATGTATTTTGACCTCCCATCTTTTGACATTACTTCATATACATTTTCACTCGTTATCACATCCCGGTAATCGTGCAACATTAAGATTACTTAAGAACCGATTCGTCTGGGATTCGATGGCAAAAGACGTCTCTGACTGGTGTAGAACTTACCAACCTTGTCAAAAATCGAAAATACATAGGTACACAGGTACACCAAGTCGCCTTTGGGTTCTTTTCCCGATGCCCGACAAACGTTTTGCACATGTGCACCTTGACGTTGTAGGACCTTACCTCCCAGGCGCGAATTCAGATACGTACTGACGTGTATCGATAGGTGCACACGTTGGATCGAAGCCATTCCTATGATCAATCAAACGGCTGAAACAGACGCAGAGACATTTCTGCAAACGTGGATAGCCCGTTTTGGGGTGCCCGAAGTCATTACGACAGATAGCGGCACAAATTTCGACAGTATAATTTGTTCCAACAATTTTCTAGACTACTAGGCTCTTACAAAAACCGCACCACTTCATACCATCCCCAGTGTAATGGCATGGTAGACCGCACCCATCACCAGCACAAGGCCTCTATTTTGACATATAGCTCTACAGACTGGGTGGGCATTTTACCCCTTGTTCTGCTAGGTATGCGGGCGGGTCTAAAACCAGACATAGGTGCCTCTCCTTCTGAACTGGTGTATGGCTCATCGCTCTGGCTGCCTGGACAATTCTTTCGGGATTTCTCTGGGAAACAAGTATCCCAAATGCCTTTTTGAAGCATCTCCAAGGTTTCATGCAGAAATCGCGGCCTGTACCTGCAAGCAGACACTCAGCGGAGAACACCTTCATCCATATTGCACTGCACAACACTTCCCGCGTCTTTGTCGGTATCGACAGTGTAAGACTGTAAGACACCCACCGGGGGGGCCGACCCAAGGGTTTACGGCAATATTCCCCCCGGGGGAAGAGTCCAATTTATTTAACTTTGAACAACAATACAAACTATGCCACTGGGGTTCGCAGAATCCCAGTGGCAGAAGGAACAAGGATCTTAGTAGTACAGAACAAAATCTTTTTTTTTTTTTTTTTTTTTTTTCCTACCAATCCATTTCATTCAGTGTGGCCTGTTTACTATAACACATAATACTAACTATTAAAAACACATCAAAACATTAGGAACAAGAAAACTATATACATTGGACAACAACACATTATATACAACTACACACATTATTTAATACATTATAAATCATGTAATATTATACGATTGAGGACAATTGTCTAAATACCACTTCCTTAAGGGACAGCCCAAGCTCCCTGGTCCGACCCAAATCCAACGGCATATCCTCTAATTTAAGAAATATAATATTTATCCTGGCAATGTGAGTGATTAATCCCTTACATATCAATTCATATGTATATGCTATACATCTTACATTGATCCATGGCTATTATATAGCTATCATATTAGAATTTTCTACATTATTTTTCTATTTACATCTCGCATGACTTTATATATTTACATGTTACATTGATTCTTCTTCTTTTTTTTTTTTTTTACCACTATCTATATTAGTTTCTCTGCACTACCTTACAGTTTTACTAAACTCGTTACCTATACAATTGCCTCTTGCCCACGCTTTACCCAGAACCATTTACAAATTCCCAAACACGCATAGAGGTACACAAAATCCCAGAGAAAACATGCTTTAAAATTTGACAATATACCATTTACTATAAACATATACTATACTATATGCACAAAATACTATACCATTTACTACATAAACTAAAACTCAAAGAAACACATGCATTACAATTGACTATATACATATAATTACCATACATATTTACATGTCTTCTACTCCACAGTACATTTATTCTTAATCTATAATGTAATTCGATATGAATCTATAATTAACGCTTACACATTATCTATTTACATTTTTATTCATTCATTGCGTGCTCGCACACTTGCTTATATATATCTGGCCATCACATAATTATTGCGTAGTGTCACGTATTTATAATAAACTTTTTACACTAAACGACGATATACAATAAACTATATACATACAATACAACCATGCCATACCAAGCAGTACTCAAATTGTAGAGAAACACTGGCAGTTTAAAAACAGATTCTTTTTTTTTTTTTTTTTTTTTTAATCCTTCAATCTGCCAAGTATTGTAAATTATATATCTTTACCATATTATATATTAAGAACGCATAATCATACTTATATCCAAATGCCACTGTCAACATGACAGTGGTGCGAGCACTTCCTCTTTTTTATTTTTATTTTTATTTTTTTCCAACTGGGAGACCGGTACCTATTTATATCTGAAATTTATAGTGCTGTAGTGTTCTATTAATTTATTATAGTTTATTTTAATGAGTTTCATTATATGGGGTATCTGGATTATTTGCATAAAGTTCTTGAACGGATCAACATTACTATTTCTTCTAATTTTGTTAGGCATAAGGGGGCAGTCCCCAAAGACATAGTGTAATGGGTCGCCCAATTGACCACAATCGCACGTATCGGTTCTACGAACCTGAATTCTCTTTAGATATTTGGGAAAACTGCCCCCACCAGTAATGAATTTCGTAGCTATTATATTGTTAATATTGTAGTTATTGTCTATTGTCGGTAAAAATTTATATGTGTATCTGCCTGTTTCCACTGAGTTCCACCAATTTTGCCATTTATTTCTTATATTTTTATTTATAATATACACTATTTTGGACCTGGGCACCGGTATGGTTCTATTGCTTATCTGGTGGTTTTCTATTAAAGGTAATTTTGCTAGTTGATCCGCTCTTTCATTACCTCTGTGGCCCACATGTGCCTTTATCCATATTATTATGACTTTAACATTTCTATGTGTTTCAAGTATTTTATACAGTTCTATCAAAATTTCTGTGTTTGAATATATAGATTTAATTTTTTCAACCGTGGATCTGTTGTCTGTATAGATCTTTATTTTATTGTAATTATTATTTACAGCCCATTCCACCGCGGTGACTATTGCCAGTTGCTCTGCTTGGTAAATGCTGTTATATATATTTATACGTTCATTATAATCATATACCGGACTATTTAAGTTATCTATTACCGTGAAAGCGAATGCGGTACCATTTTCCATTTTTGAACCATCTGTATAAATTTTTATGTAAGAATTGTCTATTGTGTCATGTTCGATACTGTCTATTGTAGTGATTTGGTTCCTAATTTTGTAATTGCTATACATTGAGGGAGGAATTATTTTCTCTATTGTATAATTAGCTGGTAACTCTCTATCTTGTAATAGACAGTTTTGTTTTATTGCTCTATATTTGTTTACCTCCCGTTCTATTGCAAGGTCTATCGGTGTAATGTTCAAGAGGGTGCACAAGGCGGAATGAGCTGTATTGCTATTGGCTTTTGAAATTTTAATTAAGGCTAATTTCTGGATTGCCCACAGTTTACTAACGGAGTCCTTGGTGAGATTTGTAGCCCATGAAGGGGCTGCATAAATTAACTGTTTTTCTGTGACTGTATTATACCAGGTCCTGAGAATTTCTGGACGCACGCCCCAGGACACCCCACTCACCAAGGACATATTATTAATAAAGTTTGTTATTTTTTCATTAAGATATCTTATATGTGGGGTGAACGTTAGTTTATTGTCTATTATTATGCCTAAGTATTTTAATTCTGTGACTGATCTTATTTTCTGATTATTTAATTTATATCGAGGTTTAGTTCTTGACTTCACTCCCATGGTAATCGCCTGCGTCTTTTGCACTGATATACTTAATTCCATGATATCGCATATTTGTTTAAATTTATTGATTCTATTATTTGTTCTTACTTGTAGTTTCTCTATTGTATTATCTGCTTCGATAAGTATAAAGTCGTCCGCAAATGCATAAAAGTCATTATAGTCCTCATTCATAGTTTTTAATATTCTATTTGCAGCGATTAACCATAGGAGAGGGCCAAGACAAGAACCCTGTGGGCAACCTTTAAATACTTGGTTTTTAATGTGAGAATTTCCATTGTTTATTATTATATACCTATCATCCAAATAGTTTTTTAAGATATTTTTTAGATAGTTGGGTAAAGGGGTTAAATCTATTTCTTCTTTTATTATGTGCCAACGTATATTATCGAATGCGCCCTGGATGTCAAATGACACCAGGACAGCATATTTGTATAATTTTTTTAACTCTTTTATTCTATTTATTACTTTATACAACAGATCCACGGTACCACGGCACTCCCGGAAACCATATTGATTTGCATGCAGATAATTATTTTGTTCCAATAGGTTAACTGTTCTAGATTTTATTATACGCTCCAGTACCTTCCCCGCTATGCTTAAGAGAGAAATCGGTCTGTATGATTTTGGATCCTTCGGGTCCTTATTATTCTTTCTGAAGAAGATAACAGACGATATTTTCCATATATTGGGGAAGGCACCGGCTTGCAGACATTTATTGTAAATGCTCAATAATTCGCTTCGGAAACTCCTCGTTAGATTTATTATTATGTTGGCGTCTATTTTGTCAATACCTGTTGCTTTCCTTACACTCTGAGCTTGTACAGCTTGTATTAGTTCAATTATTGTTGAAGTGTTAAAATCCTTATCTATTATTGTTTGGGTATTAGGTTTATTATTGTCTACTCTCATAGGGTGTTTGTTTATAGGCAATTGGTTGTTTATATCTATTTCATCAGCGGACCTCCAGGCGTCATCAGCTCTGCTTGTTTGAAAATGTGCATTTATTAAGGTATGCATAATTTCCTCATAGCTCTGTTCTATTGTATTGCTATCAAATATGGTCTCCAGGAAGTGATTGTTATAAAGGCCCCTGGCTATTTTAAAGCTATTTCCATACGTTTTCTGTTGCCTAGTACAAAAGGCCTTCCAGGACTGTTCCTTGGCTATTGTTATAGATTTGCGATAACTGGCTCTGACCATATTGTATTTGGTTTTGTACTCAATATTATGGGGTTGTTTGATCATCTTTCTCTGCATTGCTCTTAGTTTATTACGTTGCATTGAAAGTTCCTTTGTCCACCAAGTTATCTTAAATTTTTTATTTTTGCTTGTCTTTTTGAATGATTTTTCATTGATATCTTTCCATGTGTTGTTTAATTTTTCGAAAATATTTTGTAATTCGGTTGTATTATATGCTTCAATTAAAGCTGCAATTATTGGGGATATATAAGCGGACCAAAGTCTATTGAATTTTTTAAAACTACTATATTTAGTTTTATATTTATAATCGGTAATTTTATCTAGTGTCATTTTTATTCGTGTTAATATATATCTATGGTCAGAGCCGTTTTCATCTAAAAGAACCTGCCAAGTATGTATCATGTCTTTCATATTGTCAGAAGCTATTGTTAGATCTGGGTGTCCATGGGTTCCTATGTGTGTAAAAGTGGCTGGGTTGGTTGGTTGGTTAGTTGGTTTTTAGTGGCACAAGGTCCAGAAAGGACATACTGCGCCAGACAAGAGGTTAGAGCCATATAATTAGGTAGTCAGGTAAAAGGTACCATAAAAACTTAGTAAAAGCTAAACTGTAAAGGCTAAAAACGTGAAAAGTAAAAACCAAAAAGGTATGGTTCAAAGTAGGTAAAAAGTGGAAAATAGACATCTGGATGGGGCTCCCATCCAGATGCCAGTCAGACAGATTTGGACACTTCACACAGAATGAAAAATATTGGTCCGTCTAAGAAAGGCGAACAGATTCCGATGTGGGGTTTCACCCAAAATTTCGTCAAGTTTGGGATGACAACTGTTAAAAAGTATTTGGTAAAAATTATTAAAAGCAGTGCACGAGGTTAAAAGATGACGAATGGTGAGGTGAGTATGACAGTGAGGACATTCCGGAGCAGGATCGCCCAGGAGTAGGTGCGTATGAGTGAGTCGTGTATGACCAATGCGAAGACGTGTTAAGATGACATCTAGTCTGCGGTAGGGATGAGACGACCTATGTGTGAGAGCTGGGTGGACAGAATGCAGTTTGTTTCCCGTTTCATTGTCCCAATTTCTAACCCATATGCCTTTTACTATGCTGGAGATGCTATACTTTATGTCACCGTAGGATAGATTGCCGGTGTACGGGAGGGTCGCATTCTTGGCTAGTGTGTCCGCTTTCTCGTTTCCACAGATGCCGATGTGGCTGGGTACCCAACAGAGGAGGACCCTGTACCCCCGATTTACAAGTTGTTCATACTTATGTAAAGCTTTCTGTATATAGCTATGATGTAGGGTGCCAGATTTTAAGTTTTCCAGTACACTGAGGGAGTCTGAGTATATTATGAAGTTCTTTGCATTTTGCCTGGAGATGTACAGAAGGCTTTCGTAAATTGCCAGTAGTTCAGCTGTAAAGACTGAGCAAAATTGAGGAAGGGTATAGCTGCATGTGTAATTTCTGCCTACGAAAGCAAAGCCGACATGATTCCCAGTTTTAGAGCCATCTGTATATAATTCTCTATAGTTTTGATATTTGTTCCTGTGATCTAAGAACAACTTCTGAAAAATTATGGGGTCAGTATTGGGTTTTGAAAGGCCTTCAAATGGTTGGAGGTATGAAACCTGCAACATACCCCAAGGTGGTATGTCATGAAAAGAGCAGGTAGACACATGAACATCCTCCAGTTGGGTACCAACAAGACTCCTACGAGTCCTTAGCCCGAAAGGAGGTGTACATATGGGACGGTTTGCATAAAGTCGGTCTAAATGAGTATCTGTAAAAGAATTCTTTAATGGATGAGAGGGATGAGAAAGAATACGAAAGTATGTATTTAATGATAGCTGATGACGTATGAGGGTGAGAGATGGCTCGTGGCAAGTGGCGTAAAGACTATGTACAGGTGATGTCCTAAAAGCACCAGAGCAAATGCGTAGTGCAGTATGATGCACAGTGTCAAGTTTTTTTAATACTGATTTGCAAGCTGACCCGTACGCGCAACAGGCATAGTCCATTTTTGAACGTATGACTGCACGGTAAATCCGCAAGAGAGAATCACGGTCAGCCCCCCAAGAGGTATTGGTTAAAATCTTTAAAATATTAAGCTTTTTCTCACATTTACTGTGAAGGTCAGAAATATGGTTAGCAAAAGTAAGTTTTTTGTCGAAAATTAGACCTAAAAATTTAACAGAATCCCTGACAGCAACATTATTATGACCCAGATAAAGTTCTGGATCGGGGTGTATCCCGCGTTTCCGGCAAAAATGTATACAGACTGTTTTTTCCACAGACATGGTGAAGCCGTTTGTGTCACACCATTTGAGGATGCGGTTGATGGCATTTTGAAGCTGCCGTTCGATGAGACGCATATCTTTTCCCTGGCAGGAGATTTGAAGGTCGTCTACATATAGGCTACCATAGACGGTGGGTGGCAATTGGTTAAGAATATTATTGATTTTTATAGAGAAGAGGGTGACGCTAAGGACGGAGCCCTGGGGAACACCCTCTTCTTGTGTGAAATTATCCGACAGAGTGCCGTTTACCCGGACACGGAAGTTTCTGAGGGATAAAAAGTTTTTTATGAAAGTTGGTAGATTGCCTCGAAAGCCTATATTATAGAGGTCTTGAAGGATGCCATATCTCCACGTTCGGTCATATGCCTTTTCGATGTCAAAGAACACTGATACTAAGTGATTCTTCCTAAGGAAGGCATTACGAATTTGCATCTCTAAATTTAAAATATTGTCAATAGTGGATCTGCCTTTGCGGAAACCACTCTGAAAGGGATGTATATGGTCCCCAGTTTCTAGAATGTAGACAAGGCGGGCATTAACCATTTTTTCTAGTAATTTACACAGACAGCTAGTAAGGGCTATGGGACGGTAGTTACTAGGGTTAGAGGTATCTTTCCCAGGTTTTGGGAAGGGAATAACTATTGCATTGCTCCAGGCAGAGGGAAAGGTTTGTTCGTTCCAGATTCTATTGTATAGTTGTAAGAGGTGAAGTAGAGAGTCATGGGATAAGTGTTTCAGCATTTCATAAGTTATACCATCAGGACCAGGAGAGGTGTTTGAAGACTCTCTTAAGTATTTGGTGAGTTCATTGAAGGTAAAATCACTATTATAAGAGAGGTGTGAGGAGGTTTTGAAATTTATTTTTTGCCGTTCAGACCTTTGTTTATATGAAAGAAAAGCGTTTGAGAAGGAGGTACTGCAAGAGATAGAGGCAAGAGTATGACCGATAATATTTGCTATTTCTTTTGTATCCGATATTATATTGTTATTAATGGACAGACAGGATATTGAAGAGTTATTATAGATTCCCATGGCTCTTTTAGTTTTCGTCCATAGCTCCTTACTAGAAGTTGAGGTTGTTATGCTGGAGACATATTGCATCCAGGATTGTCTTTGACTGTGCCGCCTTATTTTTCTTGCATAGGCTTTTGCTTTCTTAAAAGCAAGGAGGTTTTCGGTGGTAGGTACCGCCGAAAAATGCTCCAGGCTTTCTTCTGCTGCTTTTTTGCTATAGTGCAGGTTTCGTTCCACCACGGTTTTTTGTTTTTTCGTTGGGAGTTGCTACACTTTGGAATTGCTGCATCAGCAGCTTGAATTATGATATTGGTAATTTTTTTCACAACTTCGCGAATAGTGCCTTCAATGTCTTCAGATGATATAACAGACATCTTGGAGAAGGTTTCCCAATCTGCTTTACTGTGTATGTATCGAGGAATGGAAAAGTTACAGCTAGGGATTTGGTAAGTGGGTGAAAGAATTATCGGAAAATGATCACTATTGTGTAGGTCACCAGAAACAGAGAAGTTGTACAGTGGCATAATGGAGGGAGAGCATATTGCAATATCTATGGCATAGAAGGATTTGGTTGGATAGTGGAAGTAAGTGTTGTCGCCATTATTCATAATGCATAAGGAAAAATCTGTGATTAGTTGTTCAATCTGTTGTCCTCTATTGTTAGTATCTTTACTGCCCCACAATGGACTATGGCCATTCATGTCCCCTAGGATTATGAAAGGGGGAGGAAGTTGCTGGACCAAGTTATTGAGCTGAGTTTGGGGAATTGTTTCGTTTGGTGGAAGATAAATATTGCAGATTGTAGTAAGGTATTTGAGGTGGATTCTAATGGCGACAGCCTGCATACTTGTACTGAGATTAAGTATATGATGAGGGTATTGATTATTTATTAAAAGGGCAACACCACCAGAAGCCCTTTCCCTGAGCTCATAGTCTTTTCTCAGGATGTTATAATTGTGAATGCGCATTTGTTTATTTGTTTTGAGATATGTTTCCTGAAGGGCCAAACAAGCAGGATTATGATCATAGATTATCGTTTTGAGGTCATCAATTTTATTTAAAAAACCGCGGCAGTTCCAAGAAAGCAGCAGGGCCATAATCAAGTGATGTTAGGGATGACTGAGAGCTTGCTTTTAGTCCCCGTAGGTGTAAGTGGGGTACTAGGAATATTATCGTCATCCATGATATTGTCTGAAATGTCAGAGTCCGTAGGATCCAAGTTTAATATTGCGTCATCAATGGGTCGTTGTGGAAGGATGCGTTTAAGTCTGGCTTTATTAAATTTTGACCTGTAAGTTGCACTTTTTTTAATTAATGGTTTATTCTGAATGGAGGGATTGCTTTGGTGCATTTTCTTGGGTGTGCGTTTTTGAGGAGAAGTGAATGTGATATTTTGAGTAGAATGTGATTTTTTTTGCATTTTGAATAGAAGTAGAGGGAGAGACAGGTACGGATTTCGGTAGGTCGGTTTGGATAGCAATTGATTTGACAGTTTTTACTGCTGTAGCATAAGACTGACCAGGTTTAGGAGTGCGGGAGGCTATTATTTTACGGGCTTCTGGGTAAGATAGTCCTTGTGTGGCGCGCAAGGACTGTATTTCTTTTTCATAGGTCCATTTTGGACAGGAACGGGAATAAGACGGATGATCTTGTTTGCAGTTAATACATTTGGGTGGGGCAGAGCATGTATCACTGTCGTGGCCAGACGTACCACAACGGGCACATACTGGGGAACCACGACAGGAGGTTTTTGTGTGACCGAACTTTTGGCATTGAAAACAACGAGTTGGATTGGGTACGTATGGTCTAACAGGACATGAAAGGTAGCCAGCTTTAATGTGCGACGGAAGTTTGGGAGTTTGGAATGTTAAAATGATGTGTTTTGTTTCTAGAATTTGGTTATTGCGTTTTATAGTGATTCTGCGAACTGCACAAACATTTTGAGATTTTAGATTATCAAGAATTTCATCCTCAGAACAGTTTAACAGGTCAGGTTCAGATATGACGCCTCTTGATGAGTTGAGTGTGTTATGGGGTGACACAGTAACAGATTTTTGGCCAATAGTTTTTAATTTCATGATGTTGGTTGCCTGTTTGCTATTAGTTACTTCTATTAAGATGTCTCCTGATCGTATTTTTTTAATTTTAGAAACTTCTCCAACATTAGCAATTATTGACTTGTGAATTAGAAATGGGGATGTTTGACTAAAGTTTCCTTCCTGACATTTGATAACGAAAAATTTTGCATTAATACCTCCCTGAGTAAGAGAGTTCGGAGCGTTGACGTTTGACAAAGAAAATGTCGAATCCATATTGGGGATTGGGAGTTTCGGACCCGACCGCACCGCCCACCACGGAGCCCAACAAGGGGATGCATGTACATGCACCAGTGCTAGTCGGGTCTATACGCGCACAGTACATCCCTTAGGCAGCATCCACCCTTAACGATGTGCCCAGTAGATGTCCGATTGCTTGAACCCTAGCAGTTGGCCGAACCAGTACCACCAGCCGGTTGATGCACAGGGGAACGCTGTGCACCTCCCGTTTACCCGAAGCCGAGGCCAAAGCAATGTGTTGGAGAAAACCCCTCAATTACCAGGATCCCCATTTCCGGGGACACGGGTCTCCACGCACGGCAAACACGTGGGCAGTTTACCCGCCAACAGAAGCTGACGGTACAGAGCGACCACAGCTTCTGAAGGGGGGCCCTCACTTCAAGAGAAGAAACCACATCGAGGGAGAAGGGGAAGGAAACAGCAGAAGGAGAGAGGAGGGTAAAAAACCAGAGGAGCGAAAGATCGCTGGGGCCCCGGGATTGCGACACCCGTGAAAACCTAAAGAAGGTTTTCCCCCTGAGGGGAAAAGTGGCTGGGGCCATGGGGTCATTGACTACTATTAAGTCCAATTCATTGGTGAGTTCCTGAAGGTATCTTCCCCGCTCGTTTCTATCCCTATAGCCCCAAAGAGTATTGTGAGCATTGAAGTCGCCAAAAATTATAACTCTGTCTTGTTTGCCTGTTATGTTAGTCCAGTTGGAACAGTCCTGCACCATGTCACTTCTGGGTGGTGAATATTGAGATCCCAATATGATATTCTCATTAGTTTTATTATTGAATATCTTGATAAATATGTTATTTGCACTTTTGTTTACCGCCAGGGCCTTTATATTTTGATCCAGTAATAACAAACCACAGGTATTTGCATCGGAACGAAAGTCTCTTATGAAGGAGGGGCAGCCATAAAATCTATTATTTACTATCAACGGATCTTGATAAGCTATTACTTGAATGCTATCTATTGATTTATAATGTTTGTGCACATCAGAAATAAATCAAAACAATTGTAGATTAGCATTTTTGCAATGATTGAGATTTATTTGAATAACATTAATGGTATCGTGCCCTATTACAGGGGTTTGCGAAGCCATTGTTGCATATAGAGGACAGTAAGATCAGATATATTAGTTAAGGAGTGACCCTAAGACGTCACTCCACGGCTTTCCTTTATAAGACATTCTTTATATTTCCGGTACGTTGGGCACACAGGGGAGTCAGCACGATGGTGGTACTCCGAGTCTCCCAGTTCATAACAATTTCTGCATACAAAATCTTCCACCGTACAGATTCTTGTATCGTGTTCTAAAGCGCATCTAGCGCAGAATTGCTTTTCAGATTTACATGTGTATATCCTATGGCCCAAATCTTGACATTTGAAGCATCGGGGAGCATCAACAAATGGTGCTATCCTGACTCTGTGCATTGAGATGCAAGTTTTACCTTTAGATAACAGAAAGTTTTTTGTTGACTCGTCAACATTCAGCAACCATGCCACCATCTCCCTCTTCCCCAATGGCCTTACCGCCTCTATTTCCAGATTGTCTGCAAGTGAGCAGAGCTCCTCCTCTATCTCCCCGGCCGTAACCGTATTAGGCACCCCCAAGACTATAACTTTATGTGTGGCTATCTTAGTCTGTTTAATATTATATCTCTCTACTAGGGGAGTGCTACTTATTAGGGCCTGATAGGTGGTAGACATTTCGTTTTTGTTATTCGATACCAAAATTATCCTTTTGGATTTTTCTGCAAAAATTATGTCATTTAATTTTATTTTAGTATTTGTTTTTGTCAATTCCGTCTTGACAGCATTCCTTATCTCTAAAGGCGACTCTTTCCCCTCCTTGCATTGAATGCTTATATTATAGTTTCGTACACCCTTTTCCTCATCCTGCTTCACCACCTCAACCAGAGGCCTCTCCACCACCTTAGTGACCTTCTCCTGCAAGTCATCAATTTTCTCTATCAAATGTTCAGATACAACATCCGCATAACTCTTGTCTAGTTTTTTACATTGCAATATTTTGACGGCTTCATTGTATTTCTGAGTTAGTACCATTCCTACGTTGTATACCTCATGAAAAATCTTTTCTATTTCGGATATAGTTTCCCTACTCATTTTCCTTGCATGAAAGAATTCTGTATGTTTTTTATTGAGCCTGTTTTTTATTTCATTGAGTACAGCCATTGAGCCTTGTTCAAAAATCTTATTCTCCAAGTTCTTACTGAGTGGCATATATTTCAATTTATCCATATTCTGTGAGGCACCAGACTGTTGCAGTTGAGACTGTTTAGACTTTACGCCAGGGGGGGAGTTCCCGAAATTGAGGTCGGGGTACTCGTACTAAGTGTTGATCTGTCTGCATTAGCGTCCTTTTGTTGTGAGTATAATCTGGACGAAGCCAAGTCTGATCCAGAATCCATCATCAAAAACTATCTCCACACCACAACCAAATACCACAGTTATTATACAACTAATCTTGGTCCAATATATGACACCAATATATCCAAGGATAGAATGAATACACTCCCAGCGTGAGCCACCTAATCCAAGACTAAGTAGGAATCGAACCCTTTCAAGAACGCTGCCAGCGAAGAACAGTTGGGAGGCGACCCCCCCCCCAAAACAACAACAAAAAAAAAAAAAAAAAAAAAAAAAAAAAAAAAAAAAACCGGGTCAGCCAACTGAGGACAGCCGGAAACGAACCCTGAAATCCTGGTCACCACCGAGGAATAGGACCCGCCGAGGATTTGATCGACTCAAGAGATCAAATTTAATCAAGTATATCACATTCCCACCTCATCGGTAAGGCACTCAAGGATAACCTGGACACGAACCCTAATTGTCCACCTATGGCCCACACTATATCTCCACTTTATGATCACTTTAAATCCACTCCAAGCCAACTACAGATCAGTAGGTATTTTCTCGAGCTCTTATTATATATTAAAATATAACTTAATATTAATAAACTCTAAATATCTTACATGTATAACATTCAACCAAAATACATATGCAATTAGAATTTTAAAAATCAAAAAAAATTTTGGAAAAATATCAATTTTGCTTATTTGTATCTCTTATTTACAAATACAATTCTTTCTCATGAATGATCAACTTTAGGTGGCAAATCATAATCTATAAAATATCTAATCACAGCATTCAATAATCATCACTTAATTTAATCTATCAACCAGAGTACACAATATCAAGTTTCGGCCACACCTGAACCAATTAATATGGATTGGCTTACCTCCCTGGTCTTTGATCCGAGTGGTGCTTCAATGATTCATTCCGGAGACACCCACGGACGAGGAAGCCGGCAGTAATGGCGAAGGCGGGAAAAATTGGCGCGAAAATCAAACTTGACAAACAACAAAATGTAAACACACAAATTCAAGGATGATAACTCACTATTCAGAAGGCAAAAATCCTTAACACCTACACCGTTGTATTCGTCTCCACGAGCCGAGCACGTCGATAGCACTGATTAAATTAATAATCCATAAATAGGCTTGTAATTTCCAGGACTTAGAGTCCACGTATCTCAGTGGCGTAGCAAATTTTTAAGTGTCGTAAATAAAGATCCACAGCACCAAATTTCACAATATACACCTCTACGCATTCACCACATCATATTACAAACTATGAAATCAAATTCGTGCAAAATATATCACTCTTTACCAAGATATTCCAATATTATTCGAGAGCATCCACAGCACGACCATCACACGTCACGTCCATCGACCAAATTTTTCCGGTATCGACAGTGTACGGAAGCAACCTTATGCTGGTCCGTACGAAGTTTTGAAGCGACAAGACAATTTTTTTACGCTCTCAATCGATGCACTTAAAAAGACTGTTAGCATAGATCGGCTCAAACCAGCTTTTCTGGATCTCCACACTGCGCGTATCACTTCGTCCACCGAAAATGCTTGTAGCGTACCAGTAAGTAAGCGATCCGGCAGAATCAGCAAGCCGGTTGTCAGATTCCAACTATGACGACCTACGGTCTCCGGGGGTAGTGTGTAGCGCCCTCGCCATTTCTGTCTATTTTTTGCTCGTGACACGTGACGGCTGCTCTAGCCATGTGTTCGCGATCGCGGCTGGCACTGCATAGCTACCAGCAGCCAAGAAAAAGGCTACATGCAACTTTCTCGAAGAGAAGACTGGTGGTATGCAAATTTGCAAAAGGATGGCTCACTATAAGAGTCGCTCCCTGCACTGCTCGCTATTCACTGGCATCCCTGACCTGGTGGAGATGACGGTCGGTTTCGTGTTCCGGTTCCGCCTTCAGATGTCCGGCAATGCCGCTTCTGGACGAACGTGACTATTGTGGCTCCGCCCCCGTCTCCCGTTCCCGCCTTTGGAAGTCCGGTGGTAACTCCTTTCCGGGTGAATGTGACTACTGTGACTCCGCCCTCATCGACTCCACTCCAGCGCAGTGGACTTCAAGAATACGCCCGTTCAACAGTGGCCTGCGAGACCTTCTTTAGAAAAAGTGAACGCTCCCAACAAAAAAATTCTTAGATAAGAACTTCTTCAAGATTGTGGTGTTATGTTTTCTTATACCAACAAGGGTGTTAGATAAGGAATAAAACTTTGTTCTGTTTAGTATGTCTTCAGCTCAATATTTGGTGTGCAGGAAATCCTGCGCTATCCTTTGACACCAAATAGGATAACAATGTACAAAAAATAGTTACTGATAAAATTGGTGTTTGTGATGAAGCAGTAATATCGCAAAATATTTGTTACAGAGAAATACATTATAAAACAAACATGTATCTCTCCCCCCTTTTTAAGAATAGAAAATAATATAGTATTTGGACAGATACTTTTTATTTTAGTTATTCGTGAAAAAATATGCTTTGTAGCTTATGCTCATGGATCATACTATTCGTTCAAAATAAATCTATATATTTTAAGGTGTTCTGGAAACCTACCTTTAAAAGATGTATTCTTTGAAGAATTATTAGACTACTATCCCCTAAATTCATATTCAGCATATTGACAAAATTTAATTTCATTGAAACATGCAATAGTTGATGACTGCAATTAGTATTTTAATATATAATTGTCCATAGATGTTATTATTTTGTGGTGCTCCTCATCCACCTGGTCCTTCGGATTCGCCTAGTCCTTCGGAGTGTGTGATACTCCTCATCCACCTGGTCCTTCGGATTCGCTTAGGCCTTCGGAAACGTGCTAGCGATCACTAACTTGCGACTGAATGCGAAACGGTGGAGCTCGCAGATATTGCAGATACGCAATTATGGAAAACTTCCGCCCTGCGCAAGCTGCTATAAAAGTCGCGGCAAGTCTGAGCTCGTAGCAGTTCGATGTCTCTGGTGGTGGTGTTAACAAGCAGCCTTCCCTGCCAGGATCTGGTGTGGCTGTTTCGGAGTCGTATCAGATGCCATGGATCCCTCGACGTCGCTGTGATAACGAGTCTGCTTTCCTCGCCTTCCAGCTCGATGCCGTTGAGCCATCGTCTTCGCTGTGGATTCGGATGGACCGCTTCTTCCTGCGTCCAGCCTCACGCCATCGATATTGCTCGCCGCTTAACCTACCACACCACATCACCTGTAATACTCGTGTTATCCGTTAGAACTTATTGTTTTGTTTCGTTGTTATTTGTTAAGTTAGTTTCAAGTTCAATAATTTTGCTGCTTAATAAAGCTGGATTTCGACGAAACCTGTGTATTCTTTTAACACTGAATAACCTTCGAATCTCGAGTCAAAGAAAAGGGTTTATTAAAACTCTTCAATTTTGTAGTATATGTGTTATATTTCTATCATAAGATTGTATGTAATCTGGAATTTGAAGAACAAGACAATCACATATCAAAATCTCCCGTACCATTTCTGTTGACGAGTAATTCCTCCAGCACACCTATATGCAGTAACTCGTCCTCTATGGTTAATTCATCATTTAATCAACTAATGAATCCAACAGGAGAAAATTTTAGTATCCATGGGATTCATTTTCAAAAGAAGTTCTGGAAGTTTGTGAAAGCCAGAAACGACTGAAAAAAAATGTATTTATTCCGAAATGGTCAGAATTTTGTCCGAGCATATTTCGCGTATAAATCCATCACCTGGAAGAAGTAATTTACGGATTACTGCAAAAAAAATAATTGCAAGATACCCAGCCATTTTCCAGGACAGTTGCAGTGATTCAATTATTGTTGGCTGCTCCATGCTTATGAAGAAAATAGATCACTGTCTAGAAAATCAAAGGCGTGGAAAAGACTTTTCTGACCTTTTAGAAGTAAAGGCTGATGGGGGGAAAAAATCTGAAGAAAACTGTTCGCAACAGTTACGCTTGCAGCAATTGGCAGCCAAATCAGTTGCCTGGTGATGAGTCGAAAGAATCACAAATGCAATAAAAAACTGGCTTATCAGTGAGCATAGAAATTTAAATAGAGGTGAAGCACAAATTAATGAATTTATGTTTAAAACATGTGCATCTCAAAGATACACAATTAATAGTAAAAACTCAGTAAAGGTTATTAAAGAAGAGTGGCCTGTTCTGTTTGAAAATGAATAGCAAAAAGTTCTTTTTTTAAATCTAGGACATTCAATTAAAATTTCGGAAATTTGGAAATTCTCACTCTCTTTAAAGACCCGAAATACAAACATTCAGTCATTTGCCTTATCAAAAGTATTATCACTTGAGGCCAGGTGTTGCAGAAACCAATTCCTCTGCCCAATAATTATGTGTTTGGTACAATTTCTAATGGATTGTATGCAGATGATGAGAAAACTATGTGTGCTCAAGATCTGCATAGTCAGATTGTGCATCCAGACAAAGGCAACTGGAAATTTTTCGAATTCTGCACGATTCCTGCTCCGCGAAAATAATTTCGGCATTCGCGTAAATGAATCCTGTGGTGTAGCATATTGGAATCTAGACTTGCAGCAAGTAATCGTTGCTCACTGTGGAACCAAGAATAAAGGCGAAGTGTACAACGACTTTTATGGCGTTTTCCAAAACGAGCACGTTCCTCAAATAGATTTTGCTGTGACGTTTACGGATGAAATCATAAGCGCACTCTCAGAAATCAATGTTGAGAAAAGTTCTAGTACACAGTTGGACCCGTTTTCAACTATCAAAAATCGCTTTTCGATTTTAAACACTTCAACGCTAATTTTATCGGCGTTCATGTGGAAGAACAGCCTATCCACACAATCCCCAACCTAATTTTGTAAGCAACCACTTTATTAGAGCCTACAAGAATTTTTTTTTTCTCTTTCTTTAATCAAATGCAGGGGCAGATGTTTATATTTTTTAAGATCAGAAGTTTCAGAAGGTTATTCTTTATTTCGTTTAGAGTTATCGCCTGATCCGTGCAACAGTTCTCATTTAAACTTAGTTCGTCAAAGAAATTTAAGATCAGAAATAAAACTTGCCTCTCCTCTGGTGCAAATCATTTCAGCATTAGTGTATGTCGAATTTGAAAATTTAATAGAAATCAACAAAGCACTAAATATCCTGTACGATTTTGGAAATGGGTGAATTTATCACCCATCCGATTTATCATCCGATAGACAAATCCATAGAATTCCGTCGAGAGATGCCACGATATGCTGGTGTTTCTTCTTCAGACAAGATGCTGTTACTCGAAAGTTTCCTTCGAAAGTTAACGAAAGAGGTACTCATTCGTTAGGCATCTTTATGCCAATCGAAAAGTCTCTTTTTTGTTGTTGTTGTTGTTGTTGTTGTTTTTTAAGTGAAACTTCTTTAGGCGCGTTGAGAGTGAAATTTCAAGGTCGCGTCACGGCATGGCGTCATGATCAGGCTGGGACGATTTTGGATTTTAACAGACGGAGAGAGCTATCCGATAGATCGCCAGAGAGAAAGACAAAAATAGTAAGCATGCTATACTCTATTGCTGCAGAGAGTTTTCTTTCTCCTCTTTGTGCTACATTCGTTCTTAAGAAAGTGTACGCATGCGCTGAATGTAAACACACATTGTGCACTCGGAGACGAAAATGCGGGAGCGCTGACTTACGGTTGATAAAG